>OFHS01004655.1:0-13405 GCA_900245855.1 Calvadosia cruxmelitensis
TTTCCAGCATTTGTTCTAAAGAGTAACAACCGAAAATGCATAAGCGCTTGTACATGACATACTACTTGAACAAAATTGTGCTCTTTAGATTGCTAATTTCAATTAATTTCATCTGAAGCTGAGTCCAATTTGTTCCATTGCAATTGTTCCCAAACGCGCAAACAGTTTTTATCTATTATACAGTGAAACCTGTCTATAATGGTCACCTTTGGAGCCTGAGGAAAATGACCTTATAGACAGGTGGCCTTTCTGTCCCGGTTGATTTCTATAGAAAGTGTCATTTGTGGTTATGAAGAGTGGCCTTTATACACATGTGGCTGTTTTATAGAGCTAGGCGCTAATACAGGTTTGACTGTATTTGGCGCAATTGGATAGGGATGATTGCAAGTAATGTGAATTAACTGAAGGTGTCTTCCTTTTATTTTTAGTATCTTTTCCACAATCTATGTTTAACCCTGCCGCTGTGGTAAAGGAAGAAGANAGAAAACAGAGGATGGTTCAAAACGACGTTTCAAAGACCCGAACATATTGCACTCGCTGCTCAGGATGGTAGCCAAAGCTGCTGCGAAAGGTGATTACATCTTCCCTTCAACTCAAATAATCCTGTTAAATTCATTCTTTCAACTTCACATGTTTTTTTATACAGTGTTTGTTATTTCACATGGTTTTCACGCATTTCTGGATTCATAATGACTGTTTAAGTGACCCATTTTAGAAGCGATTTGATGTCAAAAAGTGAAGACTAAGCTTTACCAGAATAACTTGCTTTACATTTTGCCCGATTTTTAAATGGAAAACTATTGTCATGTTAACGAAGTTGTAAGAGTTTATTTGACCTGTGTTTTAATTGAGCTGTCTAATTGTCTCAAGTGGTCACTTTCTTTGCCATTTCGGCATTACACATCATCTTATGTTACCCTGTATGCTGTCACCATGTTGGCATAATATTGCTGATTTAAGTATTTTGTTTGTTTAGAGAAACGAACCAACAATCATTTGGTGCCGGGAACAAAATATAAATACCACAGAATCATCAAAGGTATTTTATCTGATTATTCGTCATTGTTATTGCAATGTATTATTATCATCATTTAACCAAATTATAATCAAATATTATAATTGTACTGATTATAAATCGTATGATCAAACCGTGTCGCACACAATTCCAGCAATCATGGGGTACAGTGATGGTGCTGTTTTGTATACCAAGGGACCGCTTAATAGGGTCAATAACGCGGGTGGTAATTTAAGAGTTAGCAATGCAAGGTTTGTATTGCTTCATTGCAGAATTACTTCATCAAGTTCTGAGGCGGAGGAAGCCCCAATCAGAGGGAAGGGTGGAAGTACCATTAAACGCTCACAACTATAGAAAAAGAGTGAGGGAATCCCCTTTGAAAAGCGGGAGATTGATGGGTGAGAAATGCACTTATCAGAATGCATCGCGGTAGATCAATGATAAGATCTTGAAGCTGGGGTATACTGTGATTGTAGTTGTATCAATCAATCAATCAATCAATCAATCAATCAATCAATCAATCAATCAATCAATCAATCAATCAATAAATAAATTGACAAGTATTCAATCAATCAATCAATCACTAAATAAATAAATTGACAAGTATTCAATCAATCAATCAATCAAATTAAAGCTGTTAAAGCTATGAAATTCAGGAAAGGAGGAACTCTTAGAAGGAACGATCAGTTGTTATTTAATGGCAAAGAGGTGGAGTTTGTAAAATCTTACGAATACCTTGGAGTGACTTTGCAACAGTCCCTCACATTTACGTCTCATTTATCAAAGATTTACAGAAGTCTGTGTTCACGAGTGGCACCCTTTCCAACTTGCCCAAAGTATCCCTTTGCGTTGCATCGCAGATCTTCAATATGAAAATTTCCCCTATTGCGTCATATGCATTGCAAGTCAGTGCACCTTACCTGAAATTGAACCAGTTTATCTATTTGGATAGAATTAAAGCTGCTTTCCTGAAGCGCACACTTGGTGCCCACACGACATCATCCAATACACTTATCTTTATTTTGGCAAATACTCCTAACTTTGTTAGTGAATTACAAAACATGTTTCCATTTAACCCCAACAAAATTGAAAAATATTTGGCTTGGAGGGGCGATAAAGTGTCTGCCGTTTTGAATGATGGCTATCTTGATGCTCCTGCTCTGCAATCTTCTGGTTGGCAAGCAGCTCATCAGGCAAACAGAAATTATATTATACGCCTTTCAATTCATGGATTTCATCACGTAATTTGTACAAACAAATGCTTCCATGTTCCTAGTGAAGATTGTATTTGTATTGAGTGTGGGCGACCTGCAAGTGATCGCTACCACATCATTCATTGTGACAAGATTGATTCGTACATGAACTTTATCAAAGAGCAAAAATGCAACTGAATTAATTACTTAACTTTGTATAAACTATAATGAAATAGCAAGCAATGTATGTATCAATAATAGAAAGTTTACCTTGCATTGAGGTGGAAATATATAATCATCAATCAATCAATCAATCAATTAGTCAAATAATCAATCAATCAATCAATCAATCAATCATTTAATCAATCAATCAATCAATCAATTAATCAATCAATCAGTTAATCAATCAATCAATCAATTACCCAATAAATTACTAACCAAATGTATTGACAAACTGATCAATCGATCTACAGTACAATTATCAATCTACTAGTCAATTATCTAACTACGAAATAAATGATTTAATAAATAAACTAATGTATAGTGATCTGATGCAAAATAGCATTGCATTGTTGGCTTTTATTAACAAGCAAGGCACTTTTGTCCATCAAATCTTGATTGAACATTGTGGTTTGAATTTTTTCTGTTTCTTGCTATCTTACAGCAATTGGCGACCCAGGGCTCTTACGCGAGGTGTACTTTGGCATTCGTCCATCGACCCTGGGGGATATTCGACCATTTTATAGAAATACCAAGTATCCGGATAATCCAGATCTGGTTGATATCATGAAATCGTTTGATGCTCCTCAGCATTTTGGCAGCAACTATGGCCAGCGTATTCGAGGGTATTTCTTGGCTCCCGAGGATGGCGATTATCAATTCTACAGTTCCTGTGATGACCTTTGCGAAGTGTTCATTAGTGTGGACGAGAAACCGGAGCATGTTAGCAAGATTATCTCACAGATACAATCATCTTCACACAATGAATTTGACAAGTAAGTGTTTGATGAAGCCATTCTCTCTAAATCGGATATATTTTCCTAAGCATGCCTGAAAGTTTTTGTGAAATTTGCAAGTATAAGCAAAGCCATTGCTCACCCTGGCAACTGTCTCACGATATACGTTTTGACGTTCAATGTTCAACAGATTGTTTTCGATGGTGTAAGAAATTCATTCGATTTAGTCTCATAGCTTGTTAAACCATTATAGTTAAAATGTGCCAATATAGTGTAGTGGCTGACGCGTGGTCAGTATGTCATCATTACATAATCACATGATCATAAGAAGATGTAATCATGTCGTCCTATAATCATCCTCTTTGCTGCATGTACTTCATCATGTCAACAACTCTGTCTGTCTTGTATTCTACGCTGTGTCTCACAACATAGAGCTCTGGCACCAACAACCATATGGACTCTTTGCAACTTTTCCCATCTCTTGGTGTTGTGAGACCAGCAACATGTGTATCAAATTTGCTGTGGAATGCGAAAGCCTCCATCCTCGTCTCCTACAATAGTAAACGAGTTGGAACATTATATGAGGCTAATTAGCACTGTAGCATGACACGTCCTGCAAATGGCATTCAATCAGTGGGGATTTCAAGTCGTAACGAGACATTCATTGTTCATTGACAGGATAAAAGCCAGGTTTGGCTGTACTGTTATTTATTGCAACTTTTGTCAATGGGAATAGTCACGTAGCAATTTGAAAAATGCACAGGTAGGATAGAGCATCAAAGATAGCTGTTTTCACTGAATTTTAATTTGTCAAGAAAAATGTGTAAAGAGCCATCGTTTTCAAGGAAACTGATCAATTATCTCTAACCTAAAGTCAAGATCTAATGACTTTTGCTCTTCTGTCATGTTTAGGTCTTTGTATAATTATGTTATTTATGATTTGTGGTTTAGGTATCCTCCTGTACAAACGTCAGATGTTGTCACATTAAGGCGAGGTAAATTGTATTACATTGAAGCTGATATGATGCAGACCAATGAGGATGATCACGTTTCCGTTGGTGTCAAGTTGCCGAGTGAGAAGACTTTCTTACCGATTCCAAAGGAATTGTTGCGATTGCGTAAGTGATCTGCTATTTGTTTAAGCCAGTTGGATTTTTGAAGGACTTGTAATTATTTGGATAATGTTATTATTTTTGATGCCAATAGAGTTCGATTGCTCAGATTTGTCAGTGTCATCTAGCGGCTAGTTTGTGTGGTTGCCAGTCAGACGTCCTTGGTTCGACTCCCGGCCCAGCTGACACATATATCGCTATGTCTTCTGTGGTTTTAATTATCGCGGGTCCAAAGGAAGACAAGCTACTGACTTATTGGGTTATCCTCGTTAAGCAAAGTGCATGTTCACATTTAGGTTTCATCTGTATCTTGTACCATTGCGTTCATTTCTCGCACTGCCTGGCGAGATAAGTCTGCAAAGTTTTATCCACAAAGAGTGTTATACTCAGACTTGCTATTGATTGCCTTCCCTTTGTCATTAATGTTAACTTAAGCCCTGATTATTGTTGTTTTCAGCTGGTGGAATAGACATTTCAAAGCTGTCTTTTGCTAAAGCCAATGACGATTCTGCCTTTGGTTCCCCTCGTTTGCGCAATTTGCCAGTCGTCCTGCACCCACATCTGCTTCCAGTTGATCGCGCACCAAAAGGAACTCAAACAGGGTCACGGCGACTTCTTGATGAACAATCAGATCCCGACGAAGCAAAAATTGCAGCACCAGCTAATGAGAATGAATCAGACACACCTGAAGATGCCTCATCGAATGAAGACAATCCTTACACTAACACTCTGGAGTCTTATACTAAACCTAACACAGAAGCACCTAATGGAATTCTGAGAACTGACAGTCATGATACTGGAACTGATAATGCTGCTAAACATTGGGACGTCCCATCTTACGTACATGATAACGAGGTTCTAAACTTCAAGGCTCGTTATAAGGACAAAGGGAAAGTGATTTTGGATTTTTCACATGGAAATCAAGATGCTAAGATTGTTGTTTACAAATACGATGATGAAGATGAAGATCATAGTATTGAAAAAGAAGAAACAGGACAGCGAAAGACACTTGTCTCTGTTGAAGAAGACGATGACACATCTTCAAAGTCGACTATTCGTAAGTTGAAAAAGAAATGGATAGAAATGCACATATCTGATCTCTGTTTATGTTTAAGTGATTTTGTTGTAGTTCTATGCAAGGAAGCACTTCGGCTTGGAGTTAGAGGCGGATAAGGTTTGGAAAATATAGTTAGGAATCCTTACTTTGGATTATAATCCTATCTCTGATGTTCCTATATCACTAGCTTTGCTTTCATTGTAAGTTACAATGAAACCTGTCTATAATGGTCACCTCTGAAACCTGAGGAAAATGACCTTTATAGACAGGCGGTCTTTCTGTCAAGGTTGATTTCTATAGAAAATGTCATTTTTTGGTTATGAAGAGTGGCCTTTATACGCAGGTGTCTGCTCTATAGAGATGACCGCTAATGCAGGTTTGACTGTATAACGTTTTTCTTTGCAGCAAGCCCTGGCGTTAACCGATGGGTCTTCTATAGAATCTTCCGTAATCTCCGTCGTGGCGAGACAGCATTGGAATCATTCTACTCAAACCATCGCTACCCCGACCAACCAGACTTAAAAGAGATCCTTGATAGAATGGACAGTCCAACGCGCAGTGGGCAAGACTTTGGTCAGATGCTGTATGGTTGGTTCATTGCACCACTTGATGGAGAGTACACATTCTACAGTGCTTGCGATGATCAATGCGATGTTTACATGAGCCCTGACGAGAGCAAGGATCACATAAGAAAAATCATCTCGCAACGAAGATGGTCACTGCATAATGAATGGGACAAGTGAGCTTAGTGATGATGGCTGTTAACAAAATGTAGTTAAGCCAGAAGAGAATCTGGTAGCAAGAGTGTGCTCCTTTCGTTTGTTATTTGCTTCTAATAACTGTATGCTACTAAGCGTATATTACCGTGGGTAAGTCAAACCCCAGTTTTCCCCTTAAATTTGCAATTTTAATACATTTAATACATTTTAAAACAATTTAGTGCTAGGTACCGGTAATCGACTTATGCATGGTAATATGCGATGTCTGCCTGTGTGGTGTAGCAGTTATGATATGTCTTTGCCATTCAAGAGGCGGCATTTGACTCCTGGCCAAATTACCAATATTACTATTATGTTTTATGTGGTTTTAATTGTCGTCGAGGGCCCTAAGAGATGCAAGTAATTGACTTATTATGTCACCCTCGCTTGACAGCATCATTTAATGGTAATACCGTGACCACTTGACCCTCTTTGATGTTTCTGATCTCCGCTGAGTATCTCAACATCTCAACAAGTACCTCAACCCTTTTTAGTGAGGACATCATAGTTCTATTACTGTTTGATTATTCTATCTCCAGGTATCCAGAGGAACAGACGTCTCTTGGTATTCGCTTGGCAGGTGGAAAGGCCTACTACATCCAAGCAGTCGGTGCACAGAGTGAAGGTCGAGATTGTTTAGCTGTTGGTGTTCAACTCCCGAACGGCAAAATGTCAAGACCAATTCAAAAGCATCTGATGAGCAGAAAGTTTTTAGGTAACACTTTGTAGCTACTTTCAGAAAATAACCAGGGCTCACTTGTTCCCAAAACAATTTTTGTGAATGGCCAAGCATTTACGCTTACTTTTTCATACTTATTTTGTATTTATAATACACTGTTATAGATACAGTGAAACCTCGTTAATATCACTATGGTTTTCCAGCCAAAAATGGTGATAATAAGCGGGTCGTATTATTATTCTTATTCTTTGTAGCAGAGCCTGATCCTACAATTTAGTGATTATATTTTTATTATTTAACTGAATTGTGTCTTTGTTGTATTACTTTGCATTTATTTGTTTAATCCATTCTTCACTTGTGTCTTTCTATTAGGGACTCAGGGAAGCAATGTTCTTGTTCCAGACATTGTTGCTGCACAAACCGGTGATCTTGGGGGTATCCTTGGTAACGTTGGTGGAAGACCAGGCCTTGGGGGCCCAGGAGGTCTTGGGGGAATCTCCCCAGGGGGTGAGTTAGCATTTATAATTGCAGAATATATTGTGTGTCATATCTGACGTTCATCCAACTGAATTGATAAGTTGATTAAATACTGGTCGCCTTATTAAAACTCAAAATAGCCAAAGAATACAACCGAAAATAGATGAACTTTGATTGCAAAGTAGTGTTTCTTGGTTGTAATTTTGACTATGGAAGCATTCATGTTTCACAGGATTCTACCAAATCTAGTTAAAAATACACCTTCAAAATCAGATAGATGTTCCTTTTCGCCAAGGAACTAGAGAAAGAGGTACTAAGTGAGATGAATCAGTAAACTCAGCTTGACAAGAAAAGTTCAATTAGGGAAGACGATAGGCGAGAATGAACCACATCCAATTTGAATATTCACATAATTTTGTTATATTTGAATCACTATGTCAGCTAGTTGTATTTATATTGATATAACCGCAAGCAATGAAGCCTCATGTGAGATTCAAGTCCCTGTACACATTGTGTGACCAGGAACGACGTTTCAAGTGAAGCTATTTGGGTTTATCTCTCAAGAGGCCCTTTAAGAATTAGGTGTAACGGCGTATCCTTTTGAGTGTGTTTAATTCTGCTGTTGTTTGGTGTTTAGTGAGCACTGGACTTAGTGCTGATCTTGGTGACCTTGGAGCTGCTGGAACAGGAACAGCCAACGCCCTTGGACTTGGAGGAACTGGTGTGGGTGGAGGATTAAACGGATTGGGTGCCGGTGCCTACGGAATCAAAGGAGCTGGTGGTGGAGCATTGACGGGGGCTCTTCTTGGCACTGGAGGAAACACTGGCATTGGGGGTCTTGCCGGAGCAGCTAATATTGGGAGTCAATGGGGAAGCATCGGAGGCCTGAGCAGTCAAGCAGACTATGGAGGTGCCTACGGATTAGGTGAGTTCATATCTTGATGCATGGTCATCTTTTACTATGACGTGTATTGACTAAAGTTAAGTATTTAAGTTATCACAAACATATCCGTTACTATAGCAAGAAACAAGATTTATTTTAAACATGCTTTAGGTAACCGCCCTATACCAATGGAAAATGGCCTTTTTAGGCAGATTTTCTAGTCATCCCAAAGACAATTTGAGCTGAATTGTTGTATTTGAATAGATCCATTTACCGTAATAATATCATCATGTGGTTACTTTTAGGACCTGCGGCTAATAATCTTGGTCTTGGAGGAGTCGTTGGAAATGCAGCTGCAGCAGCTGGTGGTCTGGGATCGCTGGCAACATCCCTTGGACTAGGAGGAGGTGGAACACATTTTGGTGGATCACAACATGCAGGTAGAACAACATTTTTGATTGTGCAATTGCTTTAATTTAAATCTGTTCAAGAGTTCTACTTAATCATTATATTATGGGTTTCTTGACAAAGCTATTTACGAGGCCTGTTTGGTCTAAATGGACCGTGGCAGAGATATTTCTGGAGTAGTTNGACAACCAGGAAGTGACGAACGATGAAACGGAAACTTGACAGCAGGACGGAAGACAATTTCAAAATGGCAACAAGTAAGACGTGACGAGATGAACTTTGACAGCGACAGGGGCAAGCAAGAAACAACGGCAACAAACAGCAATAAATCAAGGACGTCCAACGGCATCGTGTGTGTGGCGGTAGAAGTCTCCAGGACTGACTTGCAATGTTCGGCCAGAAGTAGTGTGCTCCGGTGGTTGCATTGTACATTCGCGTGATCGGGGTCACCAATTGTGGAAGACGAAGAGACGAGAGACGAAGATTGGGGCTTTCGCATTCCACATAAGTATATATTTGGGAGACAAGCTGCTGGTCCCACGACAGGGAGAGATGGCAGAGTTCCAAGGAGTACATATGGTCGTTGGTGCCAGAGCTCTATGTCGTGAGACACAGCGTAGATAAGATGACAGACAGAGTTGTTGTTACGACGAAGTACAGATGGGAAAGAGGATGATTACAGGAAGACACGGCTACATATTCTTACAATCACGTGACTACAAAATGACGACATTGAGTTCACACAGACCGCGCGTCAACCACTACAAGAACCACTCAATGAAACACTTAAGAGAGGTCTCTTATTTCAGGTGGTCACTCAAGGCAGGTAAATTGTATTGTTTGACGCTTGAAAGTGGTCTCTCCAGACAGGTGGTCTTTAAGAAAGTTGAACTGGACAGTATTTATATTCTGTTGCATTTTTCAAGTTTAGTAGCTTGTAATAGTTTTAAATATATTTACCATAGATCAGTTAGTAAATGGCGTTGATGCTGTGTTTGGTGGGAGCTGCTTACCCGTGAATGATAGTAGTTGAGATCAGTGGTCAGATAAATCGATATGTGAACACAATCAATTAATATGGTAGCCCAATAAGCCAATGGTGTGTCTCCCTTGGGAACCCTCGACAATTAAAACCACAGAAGAAATAACAAATATGTGTCGGCTATGCCTGGAGTCATACCCGGGAAGTCTGCCTGGCAGCCACACATACTAGCTGCCAGACCACACCGACACTGTGACTCATCTAAAATGTAATTGAATCGGGTTAACCAGAATCAACAGTAAACCTGACTGTAAAGACTACGTGCTTCTAGAAGCCAATTTCATCCGTACAATGAAACCTGTCTATAATGGTCAACTTTGGGACCTAAGGAAAGTGACCTTTATAGACAAGTGGCCTTTCTGTTCAGGTTTATGTCTATATAAAGTGTCATTTGGAGGTTATGAAGAGTGACCTTTATACACAGGTGGCTGCTCTATAGAGATGTCTGCGTTTGACTGTATTCAAGTTGAGACTGTTGTAAAAATATCTTCTCTATGGTAGTTCATGCAGGAGCGACTCAATTGAGTCTTCAAATTAATGTTTTTCTTGTTGATGATGATGTTTACCTAATGATGATGTTTGTTTGTGATCAGGAGGCCTCCTTGCAAATGGTGGTTACGGTGTTGCTGCTGGTGGGGGAGCAAACGGGCCAACAGGTGGACTGGCTGCTGGCGGTGGTGGTGGTGGTGGAGCTGGTGGCGGTGGAGGAAAGCTTCTTACTGGATTGGACGGAAAGGGTGGAAAAAGTAAGACAGTATTTTGTA
This sequence comes from Calvadosia cruxmelitensis, assembly GCA_900245855.1. Classification (NCBI taxonomy): domain Eukaryota; kingdom Metazoa; phylum Cnidaria; class Staurozoa; order Stauromedusae; family Kishinouyeidae; genus Calvadosia; species Calvadosia cruxmelitensis. Next base: position 10,345 of record OFHS01004655.1, read on the forward strand.
TTAAATTGTATAGCAGACAACCTTTGCCAGCGGTCACCTCTATGTAACGACCAGTTCCATTTAACAGTGTAAACGGGACAGAAATCAGCATGTTTTTTGGGGGGAAAGTATACCACGAAAAACACCAAAATTAACTCAGCAATAACGTGACATGTAAGAGTGTTCACTAGAATTCCCAAAGCAACAATATTGAAAATTATTATAATTGAAACATGACATCATATTTAGCAATATGTGTTTAGCTTTATATTAGAATTTTAAGGACCTAGCAAGAAAATTATTTAGTTTGGTTGTTACATTTTCCACACGACATTATGCCTATTCAGTGGACCATTTGACTGTCGATAATCTAACGAATCCGGTCAAAATCTGTCATACTAAACGGACGCTACTGTAACAAGATCCGATACTGTTATTCATGTGGCATATCACCCTGATGATTGGGAATTACGCTCATGGAAATCCCCTTTCAAGTTTATTTCTTCGTTGTTCAACCAATGTTACCTTGAGGAAGTATAATCCGATCCGATTAAATAATGGCAAAATAAATTCGTATTTTTTATCGGATTAAGTGAAAATCCGATAAGGGAGAAACAATGCAATTTCCTCTATAAAGGTATTCTATTTTCTGAGATGTCATGTATAGCGGAATCCATTTATCAGGATTATTCTCGATAGAACTGTCTCTCTTTGTTGCCTCTCTGCTTTCTCTATGCTCTCGAATTCTCTTGGGTGTACCACAAATCTAATAAATTCCTATGCGCTCTTAGATAGAACGGAGTAGGTGGGGTGGGTGGGATTTCTAAGGTAGGGGGTGAAGTGAAAGGACCTGGGACTGTGCTGACCCAGTTTCTTTATCAATCTCCTGTTTAAGGTGGGCCAGCGAGCGCCGAGGATTCGGGAGCATCTGAGGGCCTTAGCAAAGAAGCGCAAAGTAAGGCCATAATTATAACAGAAAGCAACCTTGCTTTGATTGCAAGTACAGTCAACTCTTCATTAAGCGACGTCCTGTGCATTAAATGACTAGATTAGCGATATCCTGTCTTGGGCGACCGCCTGCATGAAGTGACTAGACTGGCGATGTCCTGTCTTGGGCGACCGCCAGTGTTAAACGGTCTTTTGTTCATTCCTTTGGTTGCATGTTAAGTTGGTTTGACTGTAACTGACTATATTTTACATATTGTTTTACTGTAGTTAGGAGTAAGATAGACTATAACTAACTCAACAAAATAGTGCACGTTAGGCAACATTGATTGTAAGGGTTACGTGCCTACTAGTTTTTGGTGCCCATCGAGTGCCATTTTCAACATCCTGCTCTGCCCGTAGGCAATGCGTTGCAATGGGTTCGTCTACATGAAGCAACTCATTTTTGAAATTTGGCAACTAAAACCTGTTTTGTCTGAACGATTGTTTGGCATTTGTTTCGTCGCTCGTCTTTCCCTATCCTAACCTGTTTTGTTTCTTTCTCTTTCTCTCTATCCCTCGCTCTGTGTTCTTACCAAAGGCAACATCGAAGTGGAAAAGGCACCTTCTGATCAATTCCTATTGAAAACAAACAAAGTCAAACAAGAACGCGTCGTTCCAGCAACGCGCCGCGATAGAGTAACGCATCGTCAGATGCGTCATCGCGGTCGACGCTCGCTCAGTGATCGTATTAAAGAGGCTTTGACGGCGAAAGCCACGCAAAAGGATGTTGAAAATGGCCGACCCGCAAGAATAAGCGGTAACGTACACATCCGTACTTCGAAGCCAATCGTCCCGGGCAGTCGATTTCTTAGGCACTTCCATCAAGACGAGTCCATTCACGGACCGAGTATCTCTGTAGCCGGGCACATCAGTCCTGTGGTACCAGAACCGCGGGCAGGTCTACGTCACGGAAATGACACCAGAATGCATTTTGCACCACGACGGGGCATTGTTCGATCGCGTCGACCACATCGACGATGGAATGACGAAGAAGAAGAGGATTACCATCATCATCACGAGAACCGCACGCGAGGTGATGAAGAAAGGGAAAGAGAAATGCTAAAATATCAGACCGTAGACATTGTGGTCGAGCCGATAGACCTTAATCACATCCCAGCAAGCACAAAACGTCTTAGGACGTCCCATGGACGCTCTCATGACGTTTGGACGTCACGGGTACGTCGTAAAGACGTCTTGTGTTTACTGGGAAGCTACCATTTGCCTGGAACAGCTAAGATATTGTATTTGGTGTCTGATCCATAATATGATTACGGAAATTAGATTGTTTGACTAGAAAATAGCACAGCTTAAAGATATCTGCATCCTGTTCTTTGGAAATCCTGTTCTTTTTATTTCTAAATCGAAGACATCAACTTGTCCCATAACTCAATTGGACTTTTCAAAATGGTAGCTTTTGATAGTGGTATAGGTAAATCATGTGTACTCAGCTATCCCTTTTTATCGCATTAGAAGTTACACATACTGTATAACGTATATATGCATTAGATCACAAATTCAACATGGTACTGCATTCCTTCTTCAGTGTACGTTTATTGTTATTTTATTAGTTGTTTTGTCATAGTCAATAGAAAGAGGACTATTTCTATGTGTCCTCTTTCTATTGACTACGGTTTTGTTTGCCATGGCTAGGATCAAGTTCTTTTCTCTTACTTGATGTTTGAATAATCCGACCTCTTGTGATGTTCTGTTTAATTCGAAATGCTTACGTTGGTATGTTGTCCTGTGAATCTGTCTAGATGTTTGTGTTTGTAAATTGAAGTTCCTATGTGAGTGATTTCGTCGTTAGTGATCGATGGTGTTTTCTTCCTGACAGATGATGAGATGCTTCGTGCTGTCACTCGGCTGAGCGAAACAGTTCGACTGATGAACGATCGAATGCAGCAACAGCCACAACAAGCCGCACCTGGGCCTGCCATTATTGCTGATGTGGGTGGAGCCCAGGCTACTCAACAGGCACAGATGGATCAAGCGAGATTTGCGGCCATGCTTGCTGGAACACTCGGAAAGATCGAAGGCGCCGTCACTGGTCTAGGTCAGGGACTTGGGCATGGTGGTGGGGCAGGTGGAGGTGGTG
>OFHS01004657.1:0-13397 GCA_900245855.1 Calvadosia cruxmelitensis
AGTTTTAAAAGGAATTTGTAACGATTACTTTTGAAACCAGTGTAATTTGTAATTGTAATCCGTTACAATTTTATATAAGTAATTTGTAATTGTAATCCGTTACTTTCAACAGCTGTAACTTGTAATTGTAATTCGTTACAAATAAAAAGTAATCTATACAGCACTGCCCTTGGGTGATTGTATCGGTTTCCCTTTTAATAAAAGTAGCTTGTAATTTCCAACCGACACACAGTGTTCAAACATCAAGGAAGCTGTCTGGTCCATCTCACACGCCACACTGACGATTCGCTGACATACCTCACCTGCTCATATGAGGCCAATGTTCAGCGAGTCTGGCAGTGCCGCACACCATATACAGTAGACGGACATGAAATGCCTTGCCGCACTTAAATTTAAGTTTCATTAAAATTGATCCTTTCAAGCCATTGTTCTCCACCTAGAGACATTGAATTTTTGTATAACCTGTTTTATTTTTTGTCTAAAATTCTATATATGCTGCACTCAGCTTGCTGCAGAAGTCATATGCCGCACGCGCACATGACTTCTGAAGTGCTTGCCGCACGCGAGATCTCGTTCAAAAGTGCCCTTATCTGCAGACTTGGCCAACAGTTGCCGCCAGGTCACCCCTATGCCCGGTGCCCCGGTGGGTCGATAGCATTGTGAAATGGACCGGTCACTCGCCTGATCAGCTTTTGGAGTTGGTCGTAGCGCGTGCCCCTCTTGCTCCACAACCTCTCAAGAGAAGCACAAGGCTACAGGGCCATGCAACCGGATGTGGCTGAACGGGACTTTGTAGAAATGCAGAAATGGATGGAGTGTAACCTGATTAAGTGCAAATGTAATTTGCTAACAATATCCTTTGCTCTTAGCTGAAATTTGCGCATATTCGAAATTGACGAAAACAAATGAATTTCAAATCAAAGAGTTAATGCAAAACATGATAAAATGCAAAATTCATGGCAAACCAGATACCAGAAAATGGAAATATTTGCGACTATGAAAAGTAAAGACAAATGTCTGTCTGCTTTACAGCACGATGGATTGATGGATGTGCTTTTTAACATTAGAAGTCCTCCAGCTTTGAGACGCTTTCCCACTCGGCAAAATCCAACCTTGCCAAATAGCCTTTGATTTCCCTCATGTGCAACAGAAACTAAGCATAGGAAATGCATGTATCAATTAAGGACTTCTGGTTCTTCGTTATCGTTTGACGTGGACTGTTGTGTTGATGACATAACGTAACTCCCAATTGGCACAGCTAAACAAATTAAGGCGCGACAGTAATACAAAACGTACAGCACACTGTTGTTAGTTATTGTCCTTAAGATGGTATTTTTCTATCTTTAGTGAAAATTGATTGCAGAAGAGCTCACTGATTTTACTCCACAGAGCACATGCAATACAGGCCTAGAGACTTTACAGCAAATTGTATTATTGTAAGCAACTATTCACTATCCAAAAATTGTGGTTGTAGGCCTAACTAGTTTCATAATCCGCCACTGCTTAATAAGCCGACTGGAAAGACCAACCCGTTGATTGGCTCTTGCAGCTATCGTGCTTTTGATTTTAGCGCTGACATTTCTCGTTGTAAAAATGTTATGTGATGACATCACGCTCATTGCATAATGTCTTCTATTATTATTCACTGCAGCTTGCTGCACAAAGTCCACATCGTCATGCTCAACCAGAAACAAGCACACCTTATTATCAGCATCAACCAGGGAAAAGCAGCTCCCGAGTAAGTTATATTATGCTGCATTAGATATATTATATGTGTCCTTGAAGCACGGCCGCTTTTTGAGCTTACTGCATGTTCCTACACAGTAGGCCTAAGACTGGTAAAATTGTGAAATGGTCATCTGATGAAAAGTAGGTTGACATGTTGATGCAAGAATAAGCGAGTGTATGATGTAGGATATATATAATTGTAGCAGATACGACGGAGGGTAGCCAGCCTGTCCGAAGGTTTGAGAGTACAGATTGCAAGAGAGTGATGTTACGAAATAGATACCAGACATTTATAGCGAATGACAAAGGGCGCTGATTGGCGGTGTGAGTGCTGACGTTAATTCTTGCTGAGACCTCCACAGGGCTATTATTCATAGTACCCAGGGTGGCACAAAGTGCCCGAACCTGCTAACCTAGTTTGCAGAAGGATCACATTTCCAGGAAAGTGACATTCCCGTTTTCAAACTTGAAATACTGAGACTCAAACTCGTCTTGTTGTTTACACCGCTAATTTGCCGGTCATTCGGATTCCTTCCATCAATCGCTTTGCAATTATAATTCAGAGTAGGCAGGTAACATTAACAAATAGAAAGGGTGCACAGTAACTTCAAATCAGGGAAAGCAACTTTGAAATTGGTAACAAGTCACCTGAGTCGACAATAGAGGGGCCGTGAGTATCGTTCGTAAATGTTGTTTTGATTCATCATGGTGACGCATGCACGGGCTGGCGTCATTGCAGGCGCGGCGCGTTATTATAGTCGTTGTTCCATTGTTGTCGTAGCGCTCCCCCTTGTCTGAATGGCTCCGTGGCAGGTCCGGCATTTAGTTTGACTGCCAGAGGAGTCTTCGGACGACGGAGAGCATGGCTTACCAGGCGCTGTTTGGCGTCTTGGATAATACGTGTGGCCGGTTTCTTCACGCAGAGCACGTATAATTCTTTACTCGAGATTATGTCTGGATAGTGCACGCCAATGGCGTGCCTCAATAGTTCGCGGTGGCTGGCGTCGATGCTATCGCCAAGAGTAGCCGTCACTGTCCACGCTTATTCACTGTAGAGCATGACGCTCTCAATGCATGATGTGAATAGCTGCATTTTTATTGCGTCGCTGATGCTGCTCCTCCACACCACATCGAGACGTCTAGCTGCTGTCCATGCCAGCCGGCGTTGACAGCTGAAAGCCGAATGGCAGTCGCGTATGCTGCACCTGATTGGCATCTTCCAGAATCGTGCCATCGCTGGTCGAAATTGGCGTGGAGTCGAAATTAACTCTTTGTTTTGAGTAAAATAGTAGAGTGGTTACATTTTCGAATTCCACTCCTGAATTTCCAAAAGCAGCAGTTTTATTGGAAGCAATTTCTCTCCCTGCTTTCGCTCTGCGGAATGCGGGGAGCACGTGCTTTGACCATCTCGCACACAGCAGCTCACATGAATTTCCCATCAAAAGATGATGGTGTGACTTTTATTACACCCAGAACAATAGCTGGTTCGAATGACAAACAGGTGTTGAATTACAAAAGCCGTAAAACCGCGCAATGGAGATTGCTGCTGCTTCTTCAATCCGTTTTCGAAAGAAAGAACAAATATTTTTCGAAGGACATCGAAAGTAACAAAGGAAAAAGTAAATATTTTTATCTGACAACTAATTTCCTCACAATAAAAATAAGCGATAAAAAACACAGTATGTTGCAACGTTTCGACATATGTGAATATAACAAGCAAAAAGCTACTTACCAACTAATTTCTTACAAGTAAAAGTACTTCGCTACTCCAAAAGCCCGTGATTTTTTTACTTGAGTAAAGTAACGAATAATGTTGATTGTTGGGTCAAACCTCAGTGAAACAATAATTGTTAGAAATCGAACTAGTTATCCGGAGAAAATTTTTCCGAAGTTATTGAGGGGAAAATGTTGGTCCGCGGAAGGTTTTAAACTTTGTGCCACCCTCATAGTACCCAAAGATTGGCAGAACACAAATCTGCTGATTAGGGCCAATTGATGATTCATTGCTTAAGAAAGTCAAACTGCTATATAGGGCCGTTCATGTGCATATTCGGCTTGAGCACTTGCACATTAGAATCACTTGCTACAACAGAATTTAGCTCGGCATCAAGTCAGAAACGGGAGATTGTTTGAGGAAAACATAAAACAGCTATGTCATCTACAAAAATATCTGATGACACTGAAATGGACCTAATCTAACTTCTAACTTCTTAATGCTGCTTGTGCCCATGTTGTACTGACTTAATTCGGCTGTAGCTGTTCTAATCACTGTTAAACGTCAGATTAACATGCTTCTCTTCGTGTTCTAACAATGGGCTAATAGCTGGTACAGATAGCAGTCAGAAGCAAGATCACATTGCTATACGATCTTCCAGTCAGTGATGTGTGAAAGCCATGCTTAAACTCTTATTCTCTAACATTGACAAAGAACAACAAATTGTTATAACTGGATATACCTAGCCTTAAATGACCTAGCTATTGAAACAGGCTGCATGAAAATGTAGAACTTTGAACAGCTATTTGCATTGGTGCAGCTTGCTTTCTAGTGTGCTTTCAAGCATTCCTGTATAATCCAGTCTAAAACATCATCGATTAAAAAACTGTTGTATTCTTATTTGGTTTTTGTAGAAGCGTGCAGGCTATGTACGATTTAACAAGTCCAGGCGGAGAAAGAGCAGCTCATCATCTGACTCAGAGGTACCTCACGATTGTCTAATGAAATACATGAATCTGTTACAGAAGGAATCAATATTTCTGTAGATTATGCCTATGTTGTACATCCTTGAGAACTGCTGGACGCCCAATGGTGCAGTGAATTCACGGTTGGCGAGGTAGTAGAAATATGACTGCTTTCTATAAAGAATTCAAATTATTTGAAATATCGCATGAAGTAGCAGTGCACCAACACGTCAAGATTGTTTAGATTTCGTGTTTTGCCCACTTTTCTACGATTGAGGTCAAATCTCCATAGCATCAATGGCACTGTTTACCATTAGCGCACGTCTATTTTCATTGTCAATGGTTTGTCTACTAACAGGATTTAGGTGGCATTCTAAATCGAATGAATAAAACGCAAGAGCAAATAAGAAGAGAGATAAGCCGTGACCAGAGAAAAAGATCAGAGTGAGTATCAAATGGGACAATTTATTGATTCATGAATCCATTTGTCTGACTGGCTCTGTACACTATCGAGATACAAATTGATGATAGCGCTCTATCGGTCATTTCATGCTTTGTCATTGTTCAATGTTTGATTTCTTTTTTTGGTATATCATTTTCTGAATATTTTAAGCATAATGTAACTCTCACTAACGAAGGAAATTATCTCTCAATTAATAAATACATCAAATGCAAATTGAGCAATAAAATCTCAATTTAAATTGCTCCGATGATTGACATGTTTGAAGGTCTTCTTGTACTAGTGCATCGTCTGTTTATTGTACGATTACTGTGTTCTGCAAGGGGAGTCCTAGTAGGAGAATGGTCACCATTTCTATTTGTGATATACCGTCATTCCTATATTTTTAAATCAAGAGCATCCCAATGTACCACAGCAAGCAAATCTAGTGATATCTGTCTTCTAAGTAAACAACTGCAACAAATAGGCACCTTGCCGTCCTCCCTTTTAGCTTCAAGAGATAAGTTTGGAGGTTACAGTAGCTTACATGTCTCTTTGCGTTAACATGTGTGCATAAATTTGGTGCCAATCTACAAACAAGGATGTTTTTTATGAAATCAAGTGTAGTTCTGCAAGGAAACACCCTCAGACCATATCTCTTCATAATCTGCTTGGGTTACATCTTCCGAATGTTGTTGTTGTAGTAGTAGCCATCATTTCTGGTTGCCTAAACCTTTTGAAGAGTTGAGCTGGAGAAGGGGAAACATTCCTCCAGTTCCATGGTCCCAGTTGCGCAAGGACCCAGTTACCTGAAGTCCATTTCGCCATCACCCTGTGGAACAGGGCTCTGTCTCCCCCAGCTCCACGACGATGATGCAGTACCTCCAGAGCCTCTTCCGAATGTTCATTCTGGAACCATCTTCATAGTTCGATTTAAGATGTCATCTTGTCATTTAGTTATGACCAGGAGATGCCTGCATTGGCCTACACGGATAATGCCATCCTACTGTCGGACATTGCTGAGGCCGCACAATCAGAGTTCATGGGGTTTGAAGAAGTATCGTGCAGCATTGACTTGCAACTGAATGTGGCAATGACGGAATTACTGTTTATCATTATCGGCAAGCCACGATCCCCAATTGGAGACGAATGGTTCGATGCGACAGAGACTGAGATGATAACACAGCTAGTGGCCAGTTTGAAGTTTGTCTCGGTACAGAACTCACAAATATCAAAGTTACATACCCAAAAATCACTGTCTGATGCCAACTTAAAATCTTACTGAAGATCCTTGATAGCACCAATAGTTTCAAAAATCGTTGAAGACAAGCGTGGTTGGTGACACAAAAGCTAGATAACGCATGGTCCAGCCCAGTATTTGATGCCGTGAAGATGCAACTTTTCTTTGCCTGCATTAATTTGTGCTGTTGACTGTTGTATGGCTGTGCTGCCTTGATAATAACAGATGTAACATGCGATGAATGTTCACCATCCAAAAGTCATCACCAACAAAACCTATCTGAGGGAATATGTCTAAGACCAGCTATAGAGACATTCAGAACTCGCCAGTTGGCTTTTGTTGGCCTCACCTTTTGAAGCATGGATGCACCCTTTGTGATTGTTTGGAATGGGTACCACCAACCCAGCGAGCTGTACAACATTAGCGCTCACAACTATCAAACCTGTGTTCAGGAAATCAAAGGGCACCTGGCCAGTGCTGGAGCTCTGTTGCAAGTAACAGGAAATTAAGAGTGCAGCTGACACATAGGCATAACGGGAATGTATTGTGATAGACGCCATTATATAACTGCATTTCTTTATTTTACATTCTAGTCATCTACTATTAAGAAACAAAGGGCATTCTATACGTTTATCTTAACAAGCATTACTATCCCATCTACAGATTTCTTTGTGGATATGAGCTATTGCATTTGTATTGCTTTGTTGTACGCATGACTTTTCTTCTAAAGGGAACTAGAGAGTATATATTCAGTGTTAAAGAATGACATCACTGCTTCTCCAAGAAATGATGTCCATGAACAACTGACTGAACTGCAAAACCAGGTTGGTTTCTGTCAAAGCTTAATCTTGCACCTGAGCTAAATGGACCAAATGGACCTTTTGCCCAACCAGAACAGTCATTAATTATGTAGTTTACTTCAAAGCAGTGTGCTGCTGTGCTTGGTTTTCACTCCTATATTGTGCACTGTGCAGTTGTAGACAAGGCTGCTTTTTGCATTGTTCCTGTTAGCGGACATGTTGCCACGCTCTTGTCACTATGAATCCAAAACCATGTGAAAACCATGTGAAAACCATGTGAAATGGGAAGCACCATGCAAAAAACCATGTGAAATTTCTAACACCATGTGAAAAATCATGTGAAAAACGTGTGAATTAGAAAACAGTGTGAAAAACCATGTGAAAAGGGCACTTTTCACATGGTTTTTCACATGATTTTCACATGGATTTCACATGGTATCAGTTCATAGTGTGTATTGGCACACTACCCAACAGACCAAACAAAACTCAAATACCATGTATGTTTGTATTCTTCAGTGCCAATAACTTGGTTTTCCTGAATGTAATATGTGGAAGTAAAGAAGCACAGCATCAAAATATCATACAATTACATTCATGATACAATCCATGAACATTGCCTCTGTACATGCACTCCTAGATTCATAATTCTGCCAGCAGTGTTTCTTTCAGGATGAACTCATTCTTCTGCCGATAATACAGGTTACAGGATAAACAGCTGCAACATTGGCACGCACATGCATTGCAAGCATTGCAGAATTCGATTATAGTTGTAAGCCTGTTGTTCATCACTCGTCACCTACAGTAGTATAGGACAGTTGTAGTTTCTTTGTGGTTTTGTTTCCAGCTGTGTTTTAGCATGAGTCATATTGACAATCTTCTCTCTTTGTTGTTGTATTTCATTTGTGAACAGTTGAGAAAAGACCAATCTCTACATCACTCATACAACAGAGGCATTGACCATCTTGGCAATGAAATCAAAGACCTCAAGGTGAGAGGTCGTTTACATGACTGAGACCAGCAAACGTACATGTACAATTATTCTGGCTGGATGAAAGCAAATGATAGATCGGTCAGCTTGTCTTCATTATAGGAGTCTGTTAGGGAGGCAGTTGAAGGAAGAGGAAGCCAGGAGCCATCAAGGTAGGCTTTGCATAGGACCGTCTGCACTTTATTAGGGGTTGACTTTGAACCTGTATTGTCAGCACAGGTCCCTTTATCTCCTACAGACTGACTTCATTCGTCAAGGAACTCACAAATGACAGAGAGTCCAGGACCCGGGACCAACGTATGGTAAGCCACGTCATAGAATGAAGTACAGTAGGATCTGATTGACTGCTTATAAAGCTGTGTTAATTTTCTCATATGCACTGCCTATGTTGTTGTTTTATCTGAGTTGGATCATTCAAGGTTTCAGATCTCAAGAGGATCATTCAGGACAAAGATGGTGAGAGCTTAAAGATGGCAAATGAGATTCAACAGCTAAAGAGTGAAGCTATCCACGCAGAGAGACAGAGAGAAAGTCTGATTTCAACTCTAGACAATGTGAGATCACAACTTGACCGTGAGTACCAGCAACGGCAGAGACTAGAAACCCAGCTACAGCAACTCAGTCTGAAGGTGAGTGAGTGTTGTATGCGTCTTGAACTTCCTTGTTGCTCTCTTTGATCACAATTGATGTCAACTTTGTTGACAGCTGGATGCTGAGGAGCAATCGGGGTTATCGTTGAAGAGGCTCTCTCAGACCGACAAAGAATGGACGGCAAAATACATCCGTCTGAAAGAGGACTACAATCATCTCAATGAGCAGCTTGCAGATGCGACCTATCAGCTGGAAAAGAAGAACTCAGCATTGCGCTCAACCTCTTTCAAGATGGATGAAATTGCGAGAGAAAACAGCAAAGAACAACAGAAATTGATCGATCAGCTTGATGCCACATCTAAACAGCTGCATAGTGCCATCACTGAGTTGAGCAATACAAAAGCAACACTGAAGCAACGGGAGAGGGAACTTGTTGATCAGCAGAATCAGATGGGCGAGGCCAGGGTGTTGGCAACCATCAAAGAGTAGGTGAACCAGCAGCAGACAAGGTCCTCACAAGTCTTGGCCATGTGTTTGACCCACAGCAATGATCGTAACTGATAGATTGGCATACAGCATGTGTTTGCAATTCAGTGTATACTGTATATTCCATTTGGATCTTAATCAAGACTCATTTACAATCTAGATTGAACCAGCATTGTCTGACTGCCGTTGCATTGTACTTGCTACATTCACTTGGTCATCCAATTGCTGTTGTTTGTGTCTTCTTCTTGGGAATTATTAATTTGCATTCTTGTTTTTAATGCTTCCGTGTGACCCGTGCTGTTTATTTGTGTTATTTGTGCCCCCAAAAGGTACCGCGACAAATGCCTTTACCTTGAGTCCAATCTAAAGAGCCTTGAGGTGTGTAGTACAGCATGTACGTATGACCCTAGCATGACCTACAAAATGAAAATCAGAGTTTGTAGCAATTTACTTGCATTTTTTATTGTTTTTATAATAGGATGACAACATTGATAAAGCAAGCAAGATATCAAGACTAGAAGTCATGGTGAATCATGAAGTCAATGATTCAATGTGTCAAAATAGAGATATCACCATTCAGATATCGTCAACATCAAAGACAACTATTGCCAGTATTCCGCACAATCACTATTATTATTGATAACTTAGTCTAGCAGTAAATATGATGCCGCTTGAAACTAAATACAATTTCTAGAATACCTGGTGTCACATTTCAGCGAATGAAAGTGGGATGTGTCCAGCCTGTGAGCATTACTAGTGGGTCAGTTATTGTTTGTAGCATTTGTGTTACTTAGCAATGCCATGATTAGTTGTTGTCTCTTCATTGAATCAATGAGGGCCGAGGCGTTTTACATTTGTGTTGGAACATCAGTGATCTGAAGACCTGTCAAAGCATGCACACCTTGAAGTATGATTTCTATTCAAATGCCTAAGATATTTCTTGATTCAAGTGTCTGCAGGGCTGTTGCATGCAATGCTGAGACGACATCATCCAATGCCTTTCTGTTGGCTTACCGCCTCTTCTGTTTTTATAGCTGCAAGCTCAAAAGAGAAGAGAAGAAGACTACATTCAATTGAAGAACAGCAAAATCAATGACGACCAGGTTGGCCATTTACTGTGTTTGATTTTTTATATTTGCTGGCACTGCCAACAGAACTAATCATGGGAGGGAGCAGGCAAGACATTACTTTGACAGGAATGGCAGAAGACAGTCAAAGATATTGATAGCAATCTGGTGCGTGACTCTCCCAAGTCCATGCCATTTACACGTGTCAGTCCCATCCTTTATCTGTCTTCAAAGTTGATGATGCAGTTCTCCTTCAGGATTGTAAAACTTACCGTTGGGAAGAAAATGGCCTAATCGCCTTCGTCAACGATCGCGATTGCCATACCGACCTGCCATCAGACTAAGTCAAGGGGCATGACTGCCGCTACTTTCACCCACAACATCAATACTGCCTGCTGCACCCACTGATGCTCCACACAATGACTTACCATGCCCTTCACTTTGCTGCAACCAACAACAGAGCAAAACTCCTAGTTGTCAATTTTAATAACAGTACATTGCTGCTATATATGTTAATTGTAATTGTATGTGCACTACAATATATCAATGGACATTATTCACATCATCACTTAATTCTCGTCCCCTTTGGCTTACTCAATTACCTTCAATAGGTGTTTTGTATTCGTCTGACATTAAGTATCCTTTAGTTGAAAAACCTAGGTCTTATTCTTGTTGCTTGATTTGATTATTTTGAGAACATAACAACAATCCTGTGTGCAAATTTCATAGCTGACTCATGATGTGGTAGTTGTTATTTTCTACCAAGGTTAATACATTTGTCTCCTATCATAAGTGAGGAATATCTTGCAGGGAATTAAGTATGAACATTGCATAGGCTGCGGCTGAGCTGCTAGATCGTTTGCAATGACAGATTCTTTATTGTGTGCACAGGATAGAATTGTTGCTGCACTTCAACGTGAACTAAAAGCCAAAGACATTCACCTGAACGATATGCAAACGGAATACGCATCACTTGGACAAGAACTTGAGAGGTGCGTTTTGTGCCCTTACTGTAGGCTGCTCATGTAACAGTAATGGCTCAATGTGTTATTACATGCGGTGTCTGTTTCAATGTCCTTGAAGATCAGCAACAGATATTCACCGCTTCAACAAGAGGTCACAGCACGAACAGCAACAAATACTTAATTTGGAAGAAAAGGTATGTCATTATCACAAAGACAGAATTATTTCCTTTCATGTGTTTCAAGTTGCTGATGGAATTTGCTGTTTGTTTTAGATCACAGAGAAGGATGCTGAGTTAGCTAAAGGAAGCGGAAGGTTTGCTGATTTCTTTGTTCTCAAGTGGTTGAATAGTATCAATCAAATCTATGAATGTGCACTGATTGAAATGTTTTGAAATATTGCATGCAAGAATTATGATTCATAGATTTGACCTACATGTTGTCTCTTTCTGTTTTGCTGTGTTTGGGCAATGTTGTTGTATCTGATGGTTGCACGCCTTGACCATATGACAAATGCTAATGGTCATTCCATGGTTGATAACTTTACTCATATTCATTATGTTGCTCACTCAGAATGTCAGTTCTTGAAAGAGAATTGAGAAGAGCTCAAGAGAATGCATTACTAGGGAGAGAGAAATTCCAGGTGCTCTTGAACACTCACTGAACTGCTGCTCATACGCATGCAGACATACCTTGTTTTGTCATTTCATTAACATAACTGTACTATGTGTGTCTGTTTCAGAGATCACTTGCCTGCATGTTGGAAGAAATCAACGCTACCGATGAGAACACAGCAGGAACAAGGAAGGTAGCAGAGTCCTCTTCCTTGCATCTGGCATCCTCTTCCTTTACTCTCAGTCAATGATGCATTACCGCTACTTTTGGTGCCAATGGATTCACTCGTTTTGATTTTTAATCTCTCTGAACATTCAATGCTATTGTGTGCCTAATTACATGGCTCTGATTCTTTTTGTAGTTTGATGTTGATGTGGAGAGTGCAAGCGGGACATTGCAGGACCCTGAGTCATTGATCACTGCCATACGCGTGAGTAAAACAGCACAAACCAATCACAATAGCAATGGAATTGCAATCACCAAGAGGATTCAGATGGTTTGCTCAGAGATCCAATTAACATAATGTTTAACATTGTTCAGGGTTTCACATTGACTTCAACCTCGTAGTTTTACTTTAGTAGGGGTAAACATTGTCAATTATTTCAATTTTTCAAATGATCAGCTTGATTATGTTTTGTCTTAATCCTGGCAATACTTATGAGTATTATAGCTTAGGAATTATTTATCCATGCTATTATTATTGCTGTACAATATGATCAGCAATGTTTGTGTGGGGTGAGTGACTAATAGAAGTCAATAAAGGAAGCTAGACGTGGATGCCTCTTTTGTGGAATGGAAAGAAACGATGTTGAATTACTAACTCTACAGGTCAATATTTTTGACTGTGGACTATGGATACAGATTTCAAGGCAAAAGCAGTCAAATGTATCTGCTTTGGGTACCTTTAGGAGGCTGTCAGGTGCCGTATTTCCGATGCGAAGCTCAATCAAGAGACTGTCACATCACTGCAACAATCAAAACAAGGTAATTGCTATTGTTAACTGTGTCGTTAAAACGCTACGTATAATGTTCCATGTAACAATCGGGCAATCAAATGTTCTCCTTGTGAAGTTGCTTGCACGTTTTTGCATGAAGGACGTTTCAGATGTTGCAATATCGTTTTTGCTGTGCTTCATTCCTTTGCCATATGCCCTTGGTAGCTCAATGTCATCTGATTCTAATCACATACAAATGTGTTTTCAGCCATTGAAGGAGAAAACAAGGAATTAGCCCAAGAGATAGCTTCCTTGAAGGTGAGTTGTTATTGAGATGGTGACACAATTGAGTCAGACCATAAGTTGAGTTCATTTTGTTGGCTGCACTGCCATTGTTGCTGTTGTTGTTGTCGTAGATGAAGAACACATCGATGCTGCAGCACCTGGCCAAGGTGAGACTGAATCAAACACATGGCATTCATTACCAACGTCATACTGCCTGCATGAGCAATGTCAAAATGCCAATCTACGCCAACTGCATCCATTTGCCACACTCATTCAATGGCAGGGAAACATTGGTCAGTTCTGTAGCAATTGACTCGTGGGTACTAGCTCCCCTGTAAATAAGGTTCACAACTTAGCTGGACTCTGAAGAAATCATGATGAAGTCACAATCATGTTATTATGTGGACATCTCAGTTTCCATTTTGGTAGATTGCTTTGCTATTGTTGTGCTACGAAGGCACCAACGCTCAAGCACATCAATCAAAGATCACTTTTTGACTCACGGTTACTATGGTAACGTGACGTCTATGCTATGAGAGGGGGAAAACGGAGTGTTGTTTTTTTCTTCACAAGCTCACATCA
>OFHS01004658.1:0-13395 GCA_900245855.1 Calvadosia cruxmelitensis
ATGTGGAAAAAGTAGCTAAAGCGATTATCCTAAATCAAAAAGTAGTTCGCTAAAAACTACACTTCTTTCGTTACAAAGTAGTTCGCTACAGCTGCAACTACTTTTTGAAAAATGTAGTCAAAAACTACTTCGCTACACAGGAAAGTAGTTCGCTACAAGTAGCTAACTACTTGTAGTTCGCTACTTCCACCACTGTCCATATGGCACTGGAGTCAGCCATAGTAGTGGAAATATTGGATTAAAAAAAAAATAGAATTTCACTACGGAGTCAAAAGAGTTCAACAGCAGCAATTGATATATCGCATTAACCAATATCGAACTGACCTGTTTTGACTTCTTAGTATGGGAAAAGCATGAACAAGTTGTTTCAACTAGAGACACATTTGCATTTTTTGCTTATCAATGAAACTCCATATGGCACTGGAGTCAGCCATAGTAGTGGAAATATTGGATTAAAAAAAAAACTAGAATTTCACTACAGAGTCAAAAGAGTTCAACAGCAGCAATCGATATATCGCATTAACCAATATCGAACTGACCTGTTTTGACTTCTTAGTATGGAAAAAGCATGAACAAGTTGTTTCAACTAGAGACACGTGTAAAAATGAAGAATGAAATTAATCAAAGAGTTCACCTTTTTTTCTCTGATGTCTTTGCGCTGCGTGAGTTTTTTATCAATGCCATTTAATGTATCACCAAGGCAACGCACAACAATCTGAAAACAAAGACAGGTCACATTAAAGACATTCGCAACTGTTATTAACACAATGGTGAATTGGTGATCAAGAGCAGATTATTATCGCTGGTGCCATGTCATATGGGAATAAGCCAATCCAATCACGATACAGTAGTAACAGTAAAACCTGTATTAGTGTCCACCTCTATAGAGCAGCCACCTGCGTATAAAGGCCACTCTTCATAACCCAAAAATGACATTTTCCAAAGAAATCAACCTGGACAGAAAGATCATCTGTCTATAAAGGTCATTTTCCTCATGTCCCAAAGATGACCATTATAGACACTGTGTGTTCTGACTTTACCTGATCAGATATGAAAGATGGGAAAGTGATTTTCGATATGGCCAAATAGCTCGACTATGAAATTACTCAGCTAAATGTTCATCAAATGTTATTGTTTTAAATGTAGCGACTCCAATACGATGTAACAAATAGGCACATCAGCTCTAATGCAAACTATATCCATATCGACCACAAAATGATCGGATCTGAATCATCTTAAGCTTATACATATCGAACAGCAATACCTATTGCAGACAGGTCACAAAGATGTTCAGCATCATTACAATTATATCGATTTTCACAAAGCATGTTTTTTTTATTAGGGTTCTTATAAAGTGGCCTTTGTAGTCTCAGGACAAAACCTAACAAAATATCCAAGTCAAGGTCACAGCAACATAATTTAGACCGGTTTTCATTCATGATTAACCCATCTACAGTCAAACCTGTATTAGGGGCCACCTCTATAGAGCAGCCACCTGTGTATAAAGGCCACTCTTCATAACCCTAAAATGACATTTTCTATAATCAAGCTTGAAAGAAGGCCATCTGTCTATAAAAGTCACTTTTCTAAGGTCACAGAAGTGAAAGAAGTGACCTCTGTAGACAGGTTTCATTGTACCTTGATTTTCTCTCCGATTTCCTGCAATGGTTCACGTAAAACACCAATCGATTTCTCCATTCCAACCTAAACAAAGGATAACCACTAATCAAACAGCACCCGTCTAAATGAGCAAATGTTACTTCCGCAACTAGAAAGTCAATTCACAGAGGCTATTCTGAAGTAGCCAGTTGATATTTCCTTCTCGACTATTCACATTTATTCCTAACGGAGGTCATTCCATGTCAAACCATTCAAGATTGACTCTCTTGTTCAAAACCAGGCACATGATACTCATTTGCAAATACGGAGTTTCCAACCTGGAAAACAAGGCTCTGGTTGTGCACAATTTTTGAACCACATCGCACAGTACCAAAGTTGAAACCAGGTCAAAGTTGAATGATGCAAATACATGCAGAATATAAAAGAGCTGTCTGCGAGAAGGCTTGACGAAATCATCGCTGTAGAATAGGCACCTCAAATTCGCTGTGCTTGCCTTTGAAAATCATAGGGCTCGAATGGTTGGAAAGGATAGATTTCAGTCTCTTGGTAGCCGTAGCTGAGCTGAGAAACAATGCCCAGCATTCAACGCTGGCTGGAGCTCAGTAGCAGCTTGGACCAGCTAATAACTACGGTGGCCCACAGCAGCCATGATAACTGTTTGCAGAAACATTGCGCAACATTTCGCACGGCAACATTTTATCGAAACACTGTAACAACAATTGAATTTGCAGAAAGGTACTACCTTTCGCAGTACAGCATTTGGTTAAAACGCCGCAACAACAGTTTGTTGAAACACACCACAACATTAACCTGGCTATGGAAGTAGGTAAGTGATTAGCATGTCGACCACTGGTTGCCGATCTCCATTCTAAGTAGCCAAACTTCTCCCCGATTGCATTAAACGTCATCCAGTATGTAAAGTTTTACTTTTGCGTGGGTAATGCCAAATTTCTGTTTCTACGATTGCGCGGATTTTTTCTCTGTGGTGACGTAATTCACGCGGTCTGCTAATTCAATTTCTTGGCAATATTGTGCGGATTTTGTTGAAGTTTTTTTATATGCGCGGCGTGGAATTTCAGAGCTGGCTTCGTTCCCAGCAAGGGCCCTACTTTTCAAACTGGAACGTCATCCCTGGGCATAGAGCTGTTGGTGGCTTTTCGTGATAGGAATTAGTCCATATTGGAAGTCACAATGAAGATGTTCGGATTCATTGTTTAGGTGGTTGTTATTCTACTTACCAAGTTGGAAGACAAACTGACGAAATCTGCATAATCCAGGTTAATGAGCTCAATCAAGGCAACACGAATACTTTTGTAATAATTTTCCAAGTCTTCTCTTAAGGTTTGCAACAATACCCTGTCCTTGCATTCTGAGACAAATTTGTCTACGTGGAATGTCTCTTTCAAAAACAATTTCTCGTTGAAGCAATATGATGCAGGATCTTGGAGTTTGAAAACATGAGCAATGTCTTCTCCAAATTCATCGTCCTTACGAGCCATCTTCTTTGAATCAGAGGTCATTATAAATCCATTTTAAAGAAATAAGTAGCATTCCTACGATATGTAATATAGGTGGATAGTCTTTTTCTTTTGCTGGAATCTCATATTTTACGTTTCTTTGCAGTCAAATAACAATGCTTCGCTGGTGCATAACTGCTTTGCAGAGCGGCCATTTTGAATGAGTTTACGTGGCTGCACCGAAGCGAGGACGAAGAGGCAAATGAAATTGTTTAAGGGGGTGAATAAATATTTTAATCAGTAACATAGTAATTAATAAGTCTAAAATAATAATGATAAATTATTGTAAGCGTAGTTCTA
Organism: Calvadosia cruxmelitensis; assembly: GCA_900245855.1. Lineage (NCBI taxonomy): Eukaryota > Metazoa > Cnidaria > Staurozoa > Stauromedusae > Kishinouyeidae > Calvadosia > Calvadosia cruxmelitensis. Next base: position 3,438 of record OFHS01004658.1, read on the forward strand.
ATGTATTCAAATGCTCATTATTTTACATTGGGCAATATTTAAATTCTATTGATCTCTTAAGTAATTGTTGAGTCTCCGCTACGAATCTGATCCACCCCCTGTCTGTTTATCAAATGTTTTTCGCGGAAACTTCAATTTTCTTGTGAGAGCGGTTTGAGTTTGAAACGATCGTCGAAGTTGGTCTGTACGGTCTGTGCCTCATAACATGAAATGGAAATCGAGCACGTGGAGATGTTCTAAGGATATCTGGTAATCGTGAATTATTATGAACCACAAGAAGCGCCTGGAACAAAGAGATCACCCTCCGATTGTCGACATTGACTTGCCGAAGGATGTCAGATCGCGTTGTGAGGCCTCCGCTCTCTGCAAGGAAGGAATTAAACATTTGTTATTCCACAGCCATCAAATCCAGCAACCTTTCCTTCTACTCAATCGTGAACATGAAGCAATGCTTCAAAAGACTAGAGATATGGTTGGAAATGAAGTTTTACGTTTTAATCGTCGGTGGAAGAAGAAAACAGACGTTTTAAATGCCATGCAAGAAAATTTCCTTGGTCTTGATGAATTGTTTATTGATGCAGAAATATGCTGCGTTGCCTTACTTATCGGAAAGACCATTTTAAGCCCGAAAATAACTTATATCTTACATTTAAAGGAATTGGATATAACAGAAATTGATATTTTTGAAAGTGAAACGGCTACCCACGAACGTAGGAAATCCCTCAACAAATCATGTCGAGCTTTGGTTTGCTCTCTGGTGACTAGTTCAGTAATTCAAGAAACAGATGCTATTCAGCCTTGCAACAGCTATCTCCTTGTTTCAACATGGCGAACTTCAGGCGATATTCTTCATCAAAATAGTCACAGTTTCTTGCCCAAAATGAATTACGAATTGCCTAAACGTGGCAAACGAATTGATATCATGTTGCGGTCTCCTTCAGCGGAGCCAGCAGAGAACTTTGAACTGGATTCGGATAACGCCAATGAAAGAAGGGAAAAGGTGTGGTTTCAAGCACCGCTTTTAATCAAAGGCTACAGAGAAGACGAGAGAGCCTTGGTTTGAAACTACCGACATATTGTGGTAAATTGCATCCATATCTATGAGAAAATTGTTGCATGACTAAATTACGTCATTAATTATGCTTGTGAAAGACGCAATGTGCAATATATGTAGTGGTTTTAATCGAATTTTTATTTAAAGGAATAGGCCTATCACAAACAGACACTGGGTTTTAATGCTGTTGTGTTGCCTGTCTTGTCAACGTGTGTTACCTTTCAAAGAAACACCTGTTTTAAAAGACCATGTGTGTTAAATTAACAGACGGTCATCTGCATTATATTAAGTGACTACTCATGTTTTAATTGACCCCCTGTATTAAAAGATCAACTATTTCAAGAGACCACATATATATGTTTAGAGATAACCTGTCTTAAGTGACCACCACCTGTGTTAAGTGACCACCGGTGTGCTGTATTAGGGGCCTGTTTACATGAGGGGGGCTAGCCCCGTTTTGCCCGTTTGACGCCGTGGTGGGCTACTTTTATCAATTGTTTATATGGGGTGTTACTGGCTGACACTGTGCGTATAGTATAATAGGCAACGGTCCTCTACATGAAAAGGCCGTCCCTCTTCCTCTTGATGCTTTTACTACATAAACTACACCGTAAATCACGGTCAGATGCGGTGGACAAAGTAATGCCAAAAAAAAGACCAATCAACATTCAATATATTACCATACAATACAATAATACATAATTATGTAACAGAAAGAGGAAAAGTCCATTCAGATGAACACTAAAATCCAAACAACAACAAAAAACAAGGAAAAAGTTTCAGTAGCGCCAGAGTGGTGCATAAGTGATTGGCAAGACTTGGTTAGTAGAATGGTAAATTAGCCTCAATATAGGAGTCTACTGTTTATTGACATACGATCAGAGGAGCACCAATGATACACTTACTTCGTCGCTTAGCAACGTACATGTGTATAACATAGAAAGATAATGTTTGGCTTCTTTCACAGTTTTACAGACTTCTCTGGTTATGATCTTAGACTCCAATGACAATGTACCTTAATTATACTCCTCGACAATCACAACATTAAGAATTTCAAACATAGATGCTGCAATGGTGTGACCTAACCAGTTGTATGCATAAGAAATTACAGAAAAAATGTGTTCGATTCGATAAGAGAGGCTGGTGTTGTTTAATGGAAGTAAGCCACGGCTGGTTCAACATGAGATTTTTATACGAAACTTTCACGAGGTTGTTCTACATTTTTGTAACATATTCATGCTTGGGTCTAGACATCTTCTTGTGACCCGTGACGTCATAACGCATATGTATTTGCAGCCGCCATTATTCTTGCTGCAAGAGGATCTCCCTGAAACGACAAAGCACACAAAAAATATGTCACTTTAATATTACAGTCAAACCTGTATTAGCGGTCATCTCTATAGAGCAGCCACCTGTGTGTAAAGGCCACTCTTCATAGGTTCAAAATGACACTTTCTATAGAAATCAACCTGGAAAAAAGACCACCTGTCTATAAAGGTCATTTTTCTCATGTCCCGAAGGTGACCTTTATGGACAGGTTTTACTGTAATAGCATGATAAATATAATAGTAATAATAATATGTAGTGGTATGTTGCGTCTATCTTCCACTTTGATTTGGTTTTGGGACAAACTGGATTGCCTCCCTTAGGCCCTGTTTACGAGAGACGTTTTTCAAGTCGATTAAGATCAATTTCAGTCCACTTAGGTGTTCCATTTACGTGAGATCGAACTAACAATTAATAAGATCAATCTGACTAACAACTGACACCGAAAAATGGACTTGTTAAATTTCGGACAAAAGAGACTGAACCAGCAGTTTCTTGATTTTTTTCCTGAATTTACATTTCTAAGACTTCTGCCCAATCAGGACTGATTGTAAGTGATCGGCCTAAGTAAACAACCTGAAAATAACATCTAGAAGTTGATTTCAATCAATTTGAAAACAATCTTGTGTTTAAAACAGGTCCTTAATAGAGGTACCTGTATGAAAAGAACAGCATGTTAAGAAAGCTTACATCTGCACAACAGAGTGTGATGACCTTGTGGCCAGACTGCAGCCACTCTTATAACCCTAATGATATTATGAAAGTATAATATTTTCATGCCACAGTGGACGCGTCTTACGTGTTGGGCAAGGAGTGACGGATTTGATGTCATACAGCCTGCCGTCACTGCTCCTACCACTAGACAGTGGTGTCAACAGTTTCCCGCTTCTTTTGTCCAATCGTTCAATCATGCCACTCTTCCAATCCGTCCAGTAGAGCATCCCTCGATGTATTGAGAGACTGAATGGATAATGAGCCTGAATGTTGGGATAAACAGAAGTCAATCATTACAACGTGTCACTTAAATCGTACAAGTGAAAGAGTTGAAGAGCGTGGTTTAGGACTACGGAGTTTTCCTTGTAACACTGTTAAATATGTATGATCTAGCCTCCATTCCATATCCGTCTCGCAATGATACCATTTAAATGTAAGTGCGTAGTGATGTTTACTTATAGGTATTATTACAGTCATTATAACATTGGTGTATATTTGTCTGATCTTATATATCTTCTAGTTGAGCAACCTACATCTTCTGATTGTCTCTTGATTAAGATTAAGTCAAGCGGCTTACAGTATGTGCAAACTAAATACAACTTGAAACCATTTGTTTACAAACATTAACAGAGTGCTGTAATTCATTGATTCTTAATAAACTGGATTATATAAAAGTGCTGGTGTGCCCACAAATTGTCTTGTACGTGTGAACTGGACACTGTAACGAACAGCAATGCAATGGAATGAAATTGCTAATTGTGTCCTTTGTGTAATGTCATTGTAGTTACGTGTTGTCAATGACGTCTGTTGTGTCTGTTACACTCGTCTGTTCTGCCCACGCGTAAATACTGATTAATATTGTGTATATGTTGACGTCGTAATTGTGAAATTGTTCTTAAAGCTGTTAGAATCTATACACAGTTACATGCTGTAATATGATTTAGATAGTTAGTTTTTCTAATGATCACCGTGAATCGGACAAATCTGAAATATAATATCGTACAGGGTGTCTCATCATTTATCATGTATGGTCTCTGCATTTCTATCACAGCATGATAGAAGCAAATGGAATTAATAAAACACACCTCTTCATACAACACCCTGACTTTCTTGCCATCAAATCCAACACACGAGATCGTGCTTCGACCTGCATCTGTCCAACAGAGCTCCCTCATAGTGTGATCGATTGTCAGCCCATTGGGTAGTAGCAATTTGCTGCCAACAAGAATGCGTCTGTTGCATCCATCCATCTGCGCCACCTCGATCTTTGCTTTGCCTCTAACCCAATCAGTCCAAAATATCAACCTACACCAAAGCAAGCAAGCCTTGCATTATCATTTGAAGCACGTTATTAAGAAGCAGACATCATGGTATCTATATGACTCAGGAGCCATAAACTCAATGCTTCTCCATTCTTCATTTGCTCTTTGGCTTGGAAGAGTCTGGGATACACATGACTTCTAAATTTACTGAATGGCATGAGAACGTCACAATTAATTCCCATATCCTGATTTTCTACATTTTGAAACAATCCAACTATTTTTTATTATACTCATGAGCCCAATAAAAACAAAGTTGTTTAATGATGAGCATTTGTTTACTGTTCTCATAAGTGGTAACACGCAAGTTTCGAGTGCTAATGTAAATTTATGCCAAAGTATGGCAAGATAGTAGCTTGTTCAATTAAAAGCAAACAATCGAAGGACCTCCATTGTGAAGACCTTTCGTCAGGTTCAAGGTAGGTGAGAATGTTGATCTTGGGCAAAAGGCAAAAGTCAGTGATATGTTTACTTATTAACTAATCCATTGCATGCTGCGCAATAGGTCTGGCAGCACATGAACCAAGCTGCATCACGAAATGATAGGTTATACAACAGAAAAATATAACTTTTGCTTTTCTAAATGCAGTGATGTTATTCCGATCGACACATTTTGATGAGATTTGCTTGTATACAACAAAACTATATGACAATCAGCCAAGCAATGAGTCGTCCATTCTGGTGATGAGTACAGACATGAATGAATATATTTGTAAATAGCAGAATGACAGAAGATATATATTGAATCAGCTTTCTTGTCGGTGTAGCATGTTACATAATACTACTGCAAAGATAATCTCAAAAATGTCCACTTTAATGAGATGAAATTATCTTGAAGTGACGTCTAACATGTTTTCTTTCTTACCCTTCAAATGGATCGCAAATGATTGCCCTTGGATTAAAGAGACCTTTGTCGATCAGAACTGTTCTGTGACTGCCATCAAGGTCGGCAACCTCAATAGTGTCAGATCCTGAGTCGGTCCAAAACATATTGTACCCTTGCCAATCCACTGTTATCCCTATAATGTTGCAAATTTGAAAGGTCAGGTCATTCATTTCAAATGATAAAGAAATCTTGTGACCATCAACTTATTATAAAGTTTGAATCCTACCTTCAGGGTAAATCAGTCCCGACAAGATCTTTTTTTGCTGTGAGCCATCGAGCTTTGCAGAAATGATTGCTCCATTGGTGACATCAGTGTAGTACGCACTGCCATCAATGCAGTCATAATCAACTCCTACCAAGATACCATCTTGTGGACTGCGTGCTATTCTACCATACAGATTGTCATAGTATGGAAGCGAAAGACGCTTTAGGTTCCTTCCTTGCGTGAAAATCAAGAACTCGTTGCCGGCTGTTGATATATAAACAAAGTCCAACAAGATGCGATTAATTCAAGAATAAAGATATAAAAAGATACGCAGCACAAGGAAGATACATTCAAACCTGTACTAGCGGCCACCTGTGTATAAAGGCCACTCTTCATAACCCAAAAATGACACTTTCTATAGAAATCAACCTGGACAGAAAGGCCACCTGTCTATAAAGGCAATTTTCCTCAGGCGCCAAAGGTGACCGTTACAGGCAGGTTTCACTATACTCGTTATAATGGTTGGCCTTTTTGAAACCTCATTCAAGTATTCTGTTTATCTTTCCATCTTTTGAAAGAACCTCATCGAATGAGGCCCATTCTAGGATGCATTTTAAAATTCAAGAAAGTACATGAACGGGCCGTTGGATCTAGGCAGACAATGACATAAATAATGGTATTTAATTAATGAGATTGGTGGATGAAGGCCTACCCCATTGGCATATGTCCCCGTAGTGACCTTTCTGACATTTGCACTTGAAATTTGGAAGACAAAGGCCTCCGTTAAGGCACCTTGAACAAACAGCTGCAAAACAAAAATATTGAAAAAATATACCCGCAGTGAAAAACATCAATGCACCTCTCAATCAAAGATATTATCAGAGCTTGTCCCAACTGTCAAGAGTTTAGTTACAGTTAGTGTCTTTCCTGGATCTTACCAAGACAATCTTTGCCATTTCCTGCTCTCTGGTATCCAGACCGGCAAGGGCATTCGTATGAGCCATGGGTCTCACGGCAGACAGTGTTCTTTCCACAGGGTGTAGGCTTGCGTTGGCATTCTTTGATATCTGTTGACAGGAATCAAATTCTACAATCCTGATTGCCAATTAGAGACTGTCTTTTGTAAGCCTGCTTTAGTTTCAGTTAATATTGGGATCTTACACAGATGAGATTGTAAGATCATCATTCAGGGGACAGAAGGGAGAGCGACATCAAGAACACGGCGAGCGACCGCCTCGCTCAACGACTATGCGATCACTGAATATATTTCACAACAACACTGGAACAACACATAAACTACACCTTACAGGAAACATCAACGCCGCAGCGGGTGACAAACAACTTGCACACTGACGGACGATATTACGACATTACAGAGATATCAGCTGGCTTATGCACTCTACGTCCTGAAGCTGTTTTCGGCTTTAATCAAGAAAAATAATACTTTACGCCTGAGCTTGATATCTTTATAGATCATTTACGTTTTAGCATTCAAAATATGAAACCAAGATACGGTTTTAACAGACTATTAAATAATCATAGAGATTCAGTCAAAGGGAATTTCAAGAAAAGAAAATAACTAGAGGCCGACTGAGATGCGCCACCAAGGACACAGAAGGGTGGTATTGTATGAATGTTGATTTGTCTTTCTTTGGGGTTACTTTGTCAGCCGCGTCTGACCATGATTTATGACGTAGTTTATGTAGTAAGTGCATTAAGAGGAAGAGGGACAGCCTCTTCATGTAGAGGACCGTCTATATTATCATTAGCCGATCAGGGGCCAGTTCATTTATACACAGGTAAAGCAATTTCCTGCAAGAAAGTGCGATGGTCAATCAAGTTACACTATTAACGCATTTTAATATCAGAATTAACGTTATCTGTCACAACAATTTAACTTAATACCAATGCACTCTTTTCCTTTCTGTTGAAATCCATTTTTGCACTTGCAATGATAAGAGCCGAGAGTGTTGAAGCAATCAGATGTTTGTGGGCAAGCACCATTTCCATGCTCACATTCATTGAGGTCTGGAAAGTTAATACCACATGTTTACAATTCAATCAGTGCAATGAACAACTGGGATTTGAGCCCATATATATGTTCCTTGGCTCCAGAGTCAAATGTCTTATAAATTTAACCATCGGCCCTCGCATAGAGGCAACACAAATGCTGCCTCTTACACCAATGCCGTACACAATTATTGAAGTTTGGCCAATTGGCAATGTAACACTTATCTAAAACTGTGCTTGTCTTAGCAAACACTCAATTGACCAATACAATGTCAGCTCCTTGTTCATGACACCCAGCGGTCACTCACAAATACCAGGATTGGGTATAAGAAAGTTGTCTACAAATTGAATTTGCTGGAAAACCATCTTGAATGTAATTAATGAAGAAACTAGCTAGTAGCTACATAGAATAAACGAACAATAAATACACCAGTGATGGTCGCATTGGAAGCATAATTAATACTGACGATGTTTGTCATTTCAGTTGATAATTATTGCTAAGTTCGGTACTATAAACTGTGTTGTGTTTTGATGATTTTCTTTGTTTCTCTGTTTCATTCTTCGTCAAGTCCATTCTATTGTTCCTGTCTCATCGTCAAAGTATAAAGTCACTGTGTGCAAGTCCGTGGTCTTCATTCGTCGCTGTGTTGTCCACTCGTCGTATCCTGTCCTTCGTCCGCTGTTCGTCGTGATTGGTCTCTGTGGCATCATTTACACGTCGTCTATTGTTCCTGTCTCATCGTATAATTTTCAATGGACTTTTATTTTACTGTTTTAAACCCATTTGATGTTAACATGCTTATACAGTATGTAACTTTCCCTTGCTTTATGATGTATATGCCCAATGAAAATGCCAATGGCTTACTTGGTTCACAATAAATGATGATGATGAAGTACACATGGCATCAATTATTCTATACATTGAAATATACATACACAACAGTGGCAACATCTACACACATATTGGACTACCTTCCGTCTTCAAATGTAACACTTCAGGAAAACTATTATATTTATTGAAATGATCAACGCACCATAGCAGATTTCTCCGTTTCCTTCAAATCCTTTTTTGCAGGCACATGACGTGTCACCTTGGCCATTCCTAAGACAAGAAGCATGCTTTGAGCACCTGCAGGGTTGGTTTTCTACAAAGTAAACGAAGAACGTCACATGGCAATTTATTGAACATTCAAGCTGTTGCTGCAACATACAAAACATTACACTGCTTAAGTTTGTTGTGATTGGCTTATATTTTATTACCTAATTGTAACTGATATCCGGCATTGATGTAAATAGATTTTTGGTTGTATGTTGTTTCCTGATTGTCATAATGTGAGTTGGAATGTGTCTGTAAAGGGTAGCGAACAGGTTCGTGGATTTGTTATGCCCAAACTTACTCTTGCTTACATGATTGCATTAAATTGTACGTGTCATCAGTGGTGTTGTCGTTGGGAGGAAATCATACAGTCCTTTTTATATCGTGGAATCACAGGCAATTGAATGTAATGCCTGTGATCAGGCAAGTAGATGTAGTTGGACATATATTTGCGCCAGGTACAACGGAGGATAACCAGCCCGTCCGAAGGCTCGAGAGTACAGATTGCAAGAGAACGACATTACAAAATAGTGATGTAAATGCTTGATGAGACCGGCACAGTTGACATGTTTGTTGATTGTTCACATCAGGCGCTATAACCATGTTATGCAACACTTGTTGTGATAAGTTGGTAGCTGTTGTAATCTGTTTCTATCTGGCTAGGTTCCTAATTGCGAATCTTGGGTTATGTCTGATTAAGTTTCGTGTCGTCTAAATCAATCACAGGCCTAACATCATAGCCACTGCTGAATTGAGACGTATGACATCGGTCAGCCACTCCATGACATCATCACCTGCAAGCCTATTGAGAAGTGCCACCAAGGATACAGCAGGGTGGTATTGTATGTTGATATATTGACTGTTCCCAGCGGGTAAACTTATTCGATTCGCAGTTGACTCCGCGTCGTTTGTCGACCAATCGGTCGATTTCATATCGATATCTGGTCGAACTTCGACGCCGCAAAGCAAGAGGTCGTTTTCGCGTCAAGGCCTCAACCCGATTTCGACGATACAATGTCAACAATCGAAATTTGGTTGACGTACCGACCAAAACTCAACATTGGGGAATTTCAGATTTTCCCGCGCATGGTCCACCCGACGAACCTGGTTTCGGGTGCCGCAACCAGGCAACTCATTGATGCGCCAACCGATCAAATAAGCGAAATATATGATAACGTCAATCAAAACTTCGACTGGCAAAACTATCAAAGCTTTTGAGTACCCAATTTTCCGCTTTCTGGGCAATAACTTCTTTGCGAATTGATCAAGTATTTATATTCTTCAGTGCTGTATAGTAATTCGTTACAAGTAACTGATTACTTGTAATCGTTACTTTTTAAAGTAATTT
>OFHS01004659.1:0-12885 GCA_900245855.1 Calvadosia cruxmelitensis
AGGCCGCGAGCGCGCGACTAATGCACGAGTATTGTGAGCATCAGTCGGAGAGGGAGTGAAGGAGAATCTGAGAGGGTGAGGGTCAATCTTGAGTGATTTGGCGTGGAATGGCCCATAAGTGGAAATGCAAATTTCCCTGGAATTGCCTGTTCTTAGAACAAATAAACATACATACATACATACATACATGGGCAACTGAAGCCACTTTGTGATGCGCGCTTTTATTTCCTTTGGAATTTCTCAGTAGCCTAGACCAATACGGCAGCAGAAAACTATCGAATCCTTGTTTTGGCATTGGATTGACAAAGAAAATTTGTGTTGAAAATAAAAATTTGCAAAGCCGCTTTTGCAGCTATGTTTTTTTTTCGAATTTTGGCACAGAATTTCGGGAAAACCAAATTTAAATTCGAAGTTCGTCCCATCTCTATTGACAATCATAGAAATAATGATGTATTATTGGATGCACTCAGAAGAAAGCTATTTCGGCAGTCTGAGTATGACAGGATAGCATTTAGTGGGCATGAAATAGACTGACAGGCGTTGTCATGCTGTCTGTGTTTGAAGCGAGACTGTTTGCATCGCCGGTATTTCTCATAAGGACTGCTATATCATTACGGTATAGTATCCAGTGTTGAAATATTTAATTAATTGATTGTATATCCATGTTATAAAATTGGTACAATTTGGACTGGCACTCGTTGGGAAAACCAAATTACTGTAAGAACATGATATCAATCAATTTAAAAGACTCATGTAGTCATGGTATTTCCTATAGCTATCAATAAGGAAGCACGCTCCTAAACATCGCAATAGTCGACTCAACTCGAAGGGACACTTAAGAACTAAAGCCATGAGCATCCAGCTCATAACTTCAAAGTGACCAACCCCATAGGTCTCAAACATCCCCAATAAAATGACACAAATGCAACTTCATTCGTATAATTGCAACTTCAATTTCATAAGACATATATTGTTAGCTATTAATGCTAAATGTTTCTCTTGAATTACAATGGCATGCAGGTATCCCAATTAGCTTGATTGCATCTCTCCCAATGACTGCCGATGAGATCTTTGTAGTATTCAAATCTGTATGCTGACTGTCCTTCAATGAATGGACACCATGGGGGAGGATCATTGTAATCCTGACAAGGCAGAGTGCATTGGGATTTGGATTCTGTATCGACCGTTCCGTAGCATGCTTTTGGATACTCGAAATCAATTTCTTCTCTTGTAATTGGTTCGGGACAATTACAACCTTCACCACAGAAGCCCTCGGTGAAATATTGGTTGACTGGATCGACCAAAATGTTGAAAATCTTGTCTTTCATCTCTCGTTGTTTGCCACTGAGTATACCTGGAACGTCGGACAATAATTCCGTCTTCTCACTGTCATCGTATGAGTCCTTGAATGTCAGATGGTATTTCCAGAAACAATTCATGCCAGTGCATCCGGTAGGCCTAAACTTCTGACCCATGACACCTACAAGATTCTTGTATCGTTTTCGGAAAAGTGATTTAGCTGCTTTGACAGTTTCACCTCGAAGTTCCGTGAGTTGATCTGCACATGCGCATTCGTCAAGTCCTCCGTTCTTTTTTGACATGACTTCCCAAGTGAATGATGTCATGTAGAAAGCCCATGTTGGTAGCAATGTTGCAAGCTCCTCATCATAGCCAAGATCTTTGAAATTGTATGGGAGCATATCATGCTTGGCAGAGAGCACTTCGATCAGATCATTGATATCAAGGCTATTCTTCTTCATCTTTGCCATGATATCAAACTTCTTGAAATGTCCTTGTGACTTTTCAAAATGATACCTCGTCACTGTTTTCGAGATCTTTGCATCCACTTTATGCTTGATCTGATTCCAGATGTCTCCTTTTTCTTTCACGGATGTATCTACCAAAGCGATGAAGATTCCAAGCAAGTGACCAACGGGTGCCCCAGCGATTGCAATTTTTGAAATAAGCAATACGTGAGTAGCAATTTTCTTCATTGCGTCGTAGGCTTTCTTCCATCTCTTGTCGATTTCTGCCTGATTTCGTGTAAGTACTCCGTTACTTTTCTTTGCGGATATCTTTTTTTTTAACGCTTCCTTTATTCTTTGTATGTCAACCGGGTTGAGAACTGGACCCCCTGAGTCCTTGTTGTCCTTATTATCTTGCTTCCGGTTATCAGGCTTGCCTGGCTCGTCTTCTAACTCATCCGGCTCCTGATTATCGGGGCTACTTGTACCTTGAGATGTATTCTGTGGCCTGCCAGGATCTACGGGTGGTTGTGGGGCAGTGTTCGGTGGTGGTGCGTCATCATCGTCATTGGTATCAGTCGCTGATTCGTCATCTCTTTCATCATCTGGGCCGTTTTGTGCTTGAGCAGGATCCTGTGTCTTGAGTGGTTTTGGAAAATCTGGACCATCAGATCTCCTAGGGCTCTTTGCCGGGTGATGAGTTCGCTTGCTCGTTGCCATAGGGACAACGACGAAGAAAATGAGACCGAGGCATGCCAACGTGGCGGCAATTCTCATCCTTGCCATAGTGACAGCGTGACTACAGAAGAAATTCCAAGATAAAGGAATAAGATATCAAATGGACTGAAATTTCAGCAACCTTTACATTCATCAGGGCTCTTTCATTCCAGTACTTTATAAAATTATCATAGTAGCTTGTAGAATTATTCTCACAAATGTAAACAGTGTTTTATATTAAAAATTAAGAAATATAATTATGTCGCTGCCGTAACATATCCAACATTGATTCCTAACGAATGCCTGATGCAAAAGTGGGTAACGTTTTGAAGTAACTAATTACTTTTCACTGAAAGTAACATTTTAACATCGATGAATGTAATTTTGAAAGTAATTGTAACTACTGTAGTAAATTTTCCTGACAGGTAACTATCAACTTTTGAGAGTTACTTTTAGAGAATAGTAACTTTGAAGTTTAACTTTTCATTTTGAAAGAAAGTAACTCTAGCTGCAACTATAGTTAAGTTCTACAGCTTTGTGGAATTGTATATGTTATCATTTTATCAAGCGGAAACTTAAAAACTTTCTCGTCTGGCCCCAGCAGTATTTCTCCCAGCGTCACCTTGTCAGGGAGCCTAGGGAGGTACCCTGTCTTAAATTTGTCGCGTTAGAGTTTGCAACTCGCTCAATATATCGCCATTCTAAGCTTTGATGCTTCTATCAGTGGTGTTGCACAGTGCATTATTACTGTATTAACGCTCTATGAGCGCAAGTCACAGTCCTGTTTGGACATTGACTTTATTGTACTATCATTTCTCTGATAATTGTTTAGCGACATATATTTGCCTTGTGAAGAAGCCGCCTTGCTCTGCTTGGTCATTCCCTACGTCGGCCTAACACTCCTCTTGTGTTGTTGCTACGTCACCAGCCTACTGACTGCCGACGTAGTGGGCGTCCACAAAAATCCTACTACAATCAGACGCAAGAGGACATCACCGCTATGGGTCTACACAGCAGGAATGCAGCCATCGAGTTGGCGAGCAGTAGACGTGATTGGGCGTCCCGCACTCGCCCATGTCACTAACCGTAAATGTAGATAAAGTACGTGTTTTTAAGTTGCAATGGTTATACGCACCACCACCCTTGCACGTCACGGTGACGGCAAAGCATTTATGAGAGAGAGAGAGTTCTTCAGCGGCGCCAATAAATTGTTTGATAAAGGGACGCTAAAGACCATCACATTTTTGTGTCTTTGCCCTAAAATCTGACTCTTGTAAGCAACACCGATCTATCTGATCTGTCTAATTCTGATCTACATTTTCATCCGTTGAGCTCATGACTTAACTAACAATGACATGGTAATATTATATAGACAGTGTATCACATACAGACCAATGCCAGCTCCTACCTCGCCCTTGCTGCTATGCGTCGAATGTAACCTCCAGACACTTGGCAGAGTTCTCAGTGAAGAAGAAAATAACTTTGACTGTAACTGGGTTAACAGTGCTGGTTGTTTCACTCCGTTGGCCGTTACAAGCAATTTACAGGTCATATTTGTACACTTGCTTATCAACTGTTTACTTGTAAACGCGCGGTTCAAAGGTCATGCATTCACCGAGGTCACTGAGGTTAGATTTTGTAGTCTAGCTTCATCTCTCACGCTATGTTTCATTAAATTATTTCCCCTTAAAATTGATAATAAACGAAAGAAACAGGATTTAGTCTGAAGGAATTAGAAATTTCTGTGTTTACCTAAACTGGAATTCCTTTTGTTTCAATAAAATAATTTTCTTTTAGATTGGTCCTATTTAAAATTCACTGATCCGTTATGCAAAACGGGCTGGTAATGTCAATGGTTTAAGAAGTCAATTAGCTAATGTCTACTTACTGCACTTAATTGCGCAACTCAACTTTTTCACAAACTATCATTATGCGAAAGACAAGTGCACTGAGCGCGTAAGCTGTTTATGGGGACTTTCAGCCCTAACGAGTACATGAAGAAGATTTGTAAACTTCAAAACTGTACCGCTCAAACGTTATTTTTATTTTTATTAATAACATTGTACATAGCATAATAAATATAGGTAATCTCGTTATGTAAGAATTTAATTTTATTAATTAGTTACTCTGGCATGATAATCGGTTGGTTTGATTGGTTTTTGGACGGTACTCTTGATCTAAACATTAGCCTGTCCCTCTTCTTTGCAACAGATGCATCAACAGGCCAAACAACCAGGAACATGCTATTTCATTTGTATGAATATCGAGTGCTGAAAACGCGCCCAAGGCGTCTTGAAACTCCCACAACGCCATGCAAAATCTGAAAACAGTCGCAGTTGCTCAGAAATGACTCCCACTAAAATACGTTTATTTTGGTGACTGTCTTAGTGCCCATATTATAATAATTTCTGGTGGATTGTTCACTGATGAATTAATCATAATCCATGTTGCTTACAACGCGTTACACTGGCGTGTGATTCAATTCATCGTATGTTTTTTTACTGTTCACTGAAACATGTCGAGTAAGTTACGCAACATTGCTGTCGTGGGTTGTTACGTAACTCTTCCGATGAAGTGCCTATGGCGAATAATTTTATTTTGTGAGCATTTACATATGATCATAGATATCTACATAGAGTCTCTCGAGAGCTTTGGTTAAGAACGAAGGGGAGAAGAAGAAAAAGTACAACCAGAGAGTTATTGAAGTTGAGCACGGCTCCTTCACACCCCTAGTTTTTCCATGCCACAGTGGGTGCAGTCCAGAAACTGAACGATTCATTTTGGAACTGTCACACAAGCTTGCTGAGAAGCACGGAACGCACTGCAGTATGATTACAAATTGGGTACGCACGAAGCTGTCGTTTTCCCTGATTCACTCAACAGTTCTATGCCTTCGAGGATCAAGATCCCTTCACACATCATCCAACCCTGTGAATTTGGCAGACGCTGAAATAGCCTCATTCGTTGGATCAATCGGAGTTTGAGGATAACATATTGATTTAGTTTTTTTGTACAATTAATTACAACTCGTTTGTTTGTTGGTTTATTTGTAGGACGATCTGTTGTATGTTAATAATTATAATTTCTGATTAAAAAAAATACATATGATCAAGGAAAGGTCTTCCGCGAAAAGAATTTTTCAATTTGAGCAAGATATAGTACATTTATGAAGCTTTGAAGTTCGAAAAATATTTCGCAATCGAAACATTTGGTTGTAAAATGAAACGTATGGTAAATGAGCGTAAAGCAGAACCCATGACTAGTCGTTTTCACAAGAGAGCTTATTGCGTGGGAAACCGGTCGTTGCACTTTGCTAGCTCATCACCGTTTTCAGCGGATAGCAATAACTTAGCGATTAGATGACACTCATGCCGCATGCACAGAGACTACGTCTGCTAAATTAAGGCGCTATAGCTAGCCGCAAACTATTTTAAAATGATTTTTATATCAAGCCAACTGGCGTAATTATTTTGCTGAACTGGGGTAATAATTACGAAGTAGATAAACTCACTGTTACCGTGAAATTGTCTGAAACGCTAAACGTTCTCAGCTAATCGCGCTGTCTATCAAGATTGCGACGCTATTCAAACACATTCATGACATCCAGTCAACGCGTTTATTCATATAAAAACTCACAACAATAGGGCATACTCATAGAAGAGTAATACTTTTACAGTTTTAAGTTGTTAGTCTTGTGTTTTACACTGAAACACATTGATAAGAGAAACTTTGTACATCCACATATGCTTCCACAGTACAAGTTTGTCAACAGAGATAAGATGTAGTTAAAACAGATAAAGCGTTACTGAGCGTTTCTGACTAGTATGATAGGATCGCACACTTACGAATGATGCTTAGGGCTGAATGACTGCAGGGTCCTTTTCGCATGTCTTGAGTGTGCTCATTCCTTCTTTCTGGAATTGACATCAGATTAGAACTCAGGATCGGGGGGTATAGGCATACATTCATTCCAATTTGGCGGGGCGCATTTTTTCTTATTATCAAAGAGTTCCGATTGGAAACTACTTGCTGTCTTCCCTTCCAGATAAGGACACCAGTCATAGGACAATCCGTACAAATGACATGGCAATGTGCACCCTTTACCGTTTACTGTTTTTCCGTAGCATGATTTCGGGTAACTGTACGTTATTTCTTGCGTTGTGATGTTCGTTGGACAAGGACAGCCTTCCCCACAGATGGTTTGATCGAAAAAGGCATTGACAGGCTCAACCATGACCCTCATAAGGGCTTCTACCATCTCCTCCTTCTTTGCCTCAAAAAAGTACTCTGTATCGTTAAGGGACTTACTCAGTTTTGATTTATCATAGGCATCAAAGAATGTCAGTTGTGTTTCATATTGACAATTCATTCCTCCAAAGCCAACTCCAGAACACAAGTGCTGCCCTCCATTCTTTAAACTCTTATCTATCCCTTTAATGCGTTCGTATCGTTTTCTGAGCTGTGATTTTGCTGATTTCACGACCTGTTCCCTGAAGATTACCAATTCGTTACCTATGAAGCACTTGTCGACTTTAACATCAGGATTAGCAAGGGCTTGCCATCCCATAGTTGCCATGTAGACGATCCATGTTGGCAGAAGAGCTGCAAATGGCTCACTGTAACCCAGCTCATTATAGTTGTAGGGAAGCATGACATATCGTGAAGAGACGACTGTGACCAAGTCGTTTACTTCGAGATTTTTACCTTTGATCCGTTTGATGTTGTTCATTTTATTGAATTGTTCCTTTGTTCTGTCGAAGTGGTAGCCGGATATTGAATCTGTTACCTTAGCATCTACATTATTCATCACTGTCTGCCAGACGCTCTGTTTCTTTTCTGAGATGATGTTGTCAAGCAGTAGAATGAAAGCTCCTGCCACATGATGAACAGGAAAACCGGCGATTGCAGCTCCTGATATAACCAGCAGTTTGGTCAATATCTGTTTGATTACATCGTAAGCTTTCTTGGAACTGCTGTCCATTTTAATCACGTCCCTTTCTGGCAAATTGCTTTCCTCATTCTGCATTATCCTTTCTTTAATCTTTTTCTTTAGCTCTTCCATGTCCTGCTTGGTGATAGAAGGCTCATCATTCAGATGGTCCACTCCGTTAGTATCGACATTCAAATTTCTCTTTTGATGCTTGCCTCTTTTCATTGCAGTCAGAGGATCAAGGAGAAGGACAACGACAAGAGAACGTACTATCATGAAGCACAACTTCATCTTTTCAAATTTGCTGTACCTGTGCAAAAGTGAAGAGATATTCATTTCAGAAAATGTTCCGACTACAGATTATAATCGAATTGAGATACTTCTACTTCTACTCATATCACATCTCATGCCGCAGTCGATTATTTGGGTTGACAAAATGTGCGTCATTTAATATCAGTTTCCGGAGAATCTGATGAAGTCAACATCACTTGAGATCTCCAATGCAATGCCCAAGTTAGAGCCCTCAATTGCGACGTGTTTTATTAATAACTGTGCAGAGTAGTATATCTCACGTGTATACCTGTGTATACGTAGGTGTATGTCCGTTTGTTTGTTTATCTACTCGTCCACTTTGTTTGTTTTTCGATACTAATCCAGCACTTACTAGTTACTACTGGACCGCGTTGCAAAGTTCAAGGAGAATCAAGACATATAGATCTACAAGATTTCTTAAACACAGAGAAGAATTACGCAAATTGGGTTATAATGTAACGGAACCGCCTTGAAAGGATGCTTTGAATGTGAGATTTTAGAACATCTGTGTTTTACTTTCCTTCCAACCATCAAATTTGTAACCATTTTACTTTCTTTTGTAAAGAGCTCAAGGGGATTCATGTACTGTGAAAATTAGTAAGGACAAACCCAACAGCGTAGTCCAAAATGAGTCTTACATATACCGTGAAAGCTTTTAGGGGATGTTAGACATCGTGCCATCTCGGACAGCGTAGGATGCCGTGACAAACAATCGACCCTTTGAAGAGCTTGCGATGCTTTAATGGTGGGACCATTTCAAGTCTTCTCTGATCAATACACAAATATTTGGAATGGATTTTTTCACAAGTTCTAGCATGATATCATTTACAGTGTAAGGTAAATATTGGTTTCTTCTATTGTCGTAGAGAACCAAATATTTATCAAGTACTACATTTATCCGCTATTTGTTTGTCTATACTTCTAGAATGTATTAAGGGCAGAACAAATAATAGCAAGATTCTTAAAACGATCTAGATGCCTGTAATTCGCATTCAACCTTAAGTCATTTGAGAGAAAAAATGGGATAATGCTTTGATGTCATTAATCAACGTTCAGTAAAAATAGTATCGGAGCCCAAAAGGAACCTGGCCAGATATCCGAGAGGCAACTAAATGCTTCTTAGTCTTGAAGAAAAATACGAAGTAAAACACCCTGGCTAGACCCCCAAAAAAACTCGTCGGCTGAAACTAGTAGTGGTCCACTAATTCCAAAGCCAGCCATTTTGTGAAGTAGGTTTGCATGGCATACCCTATCAAAAGCCTTTGCAAGATCGATGCAAATAACATCAAAACATTCTTAGAAATCAAGAAAACATGTCAATCTACTTAAATAGTTTATCGAAAGTGTGCTTGTTGACCGTTTGGACAAGAAGAAATGTAAATGTTGAGCTCATCGAAGAGTTAGCAAAAGAAAATCCATCATATTAATTTTTAGGACTTGATCCATCACTCTGCAACAAACGCAAAATAAGAAAATTGCTACACCACTCAACTAAAGATTAGCTGGTAATTTCTGGAAGACTGAACAGACGACAGCCGTTTCTCAAAGCTCGGATATGGTGCTATGGTTTCCATCAAAGAAAGAGATTGAGAAATAAATCTAAAAATCAAATCCGACTGCTTATATTTTCGAAGAAGGGTTGCCGCATACATTACGCATACAATTCTGTGTAATTGTATTTTTCAACCGGATTGATGTTGGGAGATTTGCATAAAGGAATTACAATTCACAAGCCCTTGTATCATTAACTGTTAAAGATGAAGGCCATGGATAGTATCGGCATGGGTAAATGATAGATAATGGAACATACTCAGATGGATACATTTCACTGGCGAAGCAGTAATAATGAGAAAAATACCGTCACATATCGGTAAGGTGTTGATTTACGCCATTATTGGTTGTAAATTGTTCTTACCATAAAATCAGGCTTTTGTAAGCAACATAGATCTACCTTAAGTCTGATTCACATCACAACGTAACGTAAGAAAAGTTACGTAAGAAAAATTTCAGTATAAACATTTCCGTAAGAAAACTTTCGAGAGCATTCATATAGCCAAAGTATAGAGATTTTCTAAACTGATAACTCAGTACAAAAGTAATTCTGGTAAAAATGTCTAATACAATAATTAATTATAATTAATTTCCAAAACATTGAAAACTATAAAATAGCTGTAGAAATATTTAAAGTATATATACCTTTGTACGATGGGATTCTGACCTGGTATTCTCATAAATTGAGATCATGACAAGGTAACAATAAAATGGCACAAGTATAAACTGTATTAATTATCAAATGGATGAATGCTAAATCCTACCTCGTCCTTGTTGCTGCTCGTCGAATGAATAATACTGGCAGAGTTCTCAGTGAAAGAACATCAGATAGACAAAACCTGGGTTTACAGTGCTGGTTGCTTCTCGCAGTTGGCCGTTACAAATAGTTTACGGGTCGTATTTGTACTTTTGCCAATGAACTGTTTACTTGTAAACGCGCTCAAATTATTGACTCAATCACACGTCGTGCATTAACAGAGGTCATCAAGGTCAAATTTTGCAGGCTAGCTTCATCGGTCACGCTATTAAGTCACTTAGTTCTTTTTACTTAAAATTCTAATAAAGTAAAGAAACTTATAATCGTCCAACTCCTTTCTCACAATCAAATCAGTGATTTTATCTGAAGGAAGAAGTTTCTGTGGTCACGTTGGTAGCTGTATATCGTGGATATATACAGTATTTGTTTCAACCTTACAGCAATTGAAATGAATATTACGATTTTTAAAAAAAAACAGTATATACATATTGAAACTAAAAGTTAATTAGCATGCTAAAATTATAACTACTTAAACAAATTAATTAACTCTTTGTTTATTTAAAATTGAATTCCTATTGTTGCAATAAAACAGTTTTCTTTCAGAATAATCATAATGGAAGATCACTGATCCATTAGGCGAAATGGGCGGGTATTGACAATGACGTAAGAAATCATTTAGATAATGTCTACTTACATTCATTGCAAATAATAGAGCAGTATAAAATCTTTCACAAGGTGTGATCTTTCGAAATATCATCAATCGAAGACATTTTAATAAAAGAGTAACGTAGCCAACCAAGACAGCATTGGTACGTTAATGCAGGGCCCGTGGCGCCAGAACATTTCAGAACGGGGTGCTTAGCTTTCCCGAAAGGGGAATAACCAAACAGCGTAAATTTCTATAAAATGCGTAAACATTGAAACCAGTAGCGAATTCGCATTTCTGAGCATCGCAATATGTCACAATTAGCACGTCATCTGGATTTGTCCAGCACGATGGCTGGTATAAAATGGATTGTGGCCGAGATAGCCCCAACTAGACGAGCTTAATTTTCCCGATAGAGCAGGTCCAGATTCCCCGATGGGGGCTAGGTTTCTCCGACGTGTACATTAGTCGACATGTTTCACTCAAGGTTTCACTGAACCGTAAAAAACGCACGATGAATGGAATCTAACATAATGTAACACATTATCAGTGACATCATCAGCTTATGATTAATTCATCATTGAACTATCCACCAGCAAATGCAATGTACCAGACAGTCACTAAAAGATCACACTCAAGGTGAAATGCTCCAGCAACTCTGCCGTACTCACGCTGCTGTCAGTTCCACTGACAGAAATGATCAGGAGAGGGATGGCACAATTAAATACAACGAGAGAACATGCCATGCATGTTTTGCTTTGAAATTTGCTCCTTTAATGCAACATCGATTTTAAAGTACCCATTTATAGATAAATAATAACGTTACAGCTAGTATTATCTTCATGTATTGTATGTAGTTTTTAATCATTTGGCGACGGTTTCTCTTGATTATTCCATCATTGTGTGACTGAGAGTTGAAATATACAGGTAGATATAAAGGAACGCATTTGAGTGAGACTCATTTCTGTGGAATTGCGACTGTTTTCAGCTGGTTGCATGATGGTTGAGGAAGTTTAAGGATGCATTGTCAACATTTTTTACGTACTATAAACAGGACAAAAGTGGAATCCATGTGAAAATCGTGTGAAAAATTGTGTGGAAGTTAAAGATGGGATGAAGTTCGAATTTAAATTCGGTTTTCCTGAACTTTTGTGCCAAACTTCGAAATCGCAATCGAAAAACAAAGCTGAAAATCGGCTTTGCAAACTATTATTTTCAAATACAGAACTTCAGGTATTCTTTGTTAATCCAATGTCAAAAGAAAGTTCAGATAGTCTTCTACTGCCGTTTAGGCCTAGGCAACTGGGAAATTCATAGGGAACGGACAAGAGCGCCGCAAGAGTGGTTTCAACTGCCCATAGACTTGTTGTCTCTCCGAGAATTGATCCCTTGAAGTAAATGTTTCAAATTCAAACTCGTTTTAATATTTGAAATTTGAAATCGAAAATTTCTAATCTTCTTCTTCTTCTCCCAATAAAAGGGCAACTACACATTTAAGCACTCAGCCTCCTCAATAAAAGTAACAATCCTACGTAATCTTACTTATATAAAAGTACAAATGTGCGTATGGCCAGCTATGCTATATTTACATCCAAATGGGTTTTAAAAGACAATAATGTTTATCCTACAACATGATTTTTGATATATATAATAGTATGATTTAAAGAAATAAAATGTACGTCTTGTTAAAGGGTCAGTAAAAATATTCAGCTAGCTTTGAGTTAAAACTTTTCGCAGGTGGGGCTTCAATGACGTCATGTGGGAGACTGTTTAATTGCTTCGTTGTCTTTGGAATAAACGTCGTCTTGTGGGCCTCGATCTTCTAGAGAGGCACAATGTAAACACCGGAGTGTGTGTGGCGTGCTGTTATCGTTGTCGGAATTGCGTACTGTTTGTGCCTGTTTACAGCGACGAGTGAGTGGTGCATCTTGTGAAATGTCACTAATCTTTCCTGTTCCCCTCTAGTGGAAAGACGGCCAGCCTATGCTTTCGAACATACTGATCACGCTAGATTTTTGGCTCCAGTCGTTTACAGTATACCTTCTTTTCCCCCTATTAATGTGCAAATAAATATAAATATTACAATATGAAAACCAAATCTATATACATATTGAAATTAAAAAATAATTAGAATTCTAAAATAGCATCTATTTACTAGCTATCGACGACCCTATAATACGGAAACGTCTGTCGGTTTGTATGTTTGTTTGTTTGTTTGTTTGTTTGT
>OFHS01004660.1:0-13391 GCA_900245855.1 Calvadosia cruxmelitensis
TCCTCACATCCCTCGGGAAAAAACTGCAAGAAGCAAAAGGAGAAAAGAAAGAGTCTCAATGGCTACGACAGAGAATTTCTCTAGCCATAATTAGAGGGAATTGTGCAAGTATCCGGGGGACATGCCAAGCTGAGTAATTTGTAAATAATTGTAGATACGCTTCATTGTATTAATTAATTAATTATATCACGTAGCATATTCTTAAATTTAGTTCCTTTTAGATATCTTTTATATATTCTGTTTTGGTCCGATTATACTGTATGTATCAATTTGAAATAAAAGAAATGTACATCTGGGAGATTCACAGGCATTCCACGATCAAACCGTGTCTGCCAGCAATGCAAAGGTGACTCAGTTGAAGATGAAGAACACTTCCTGTTTTACTGCACTGCCAATGAAAAAGCCAGAGAGGAACTGAAAGAAAAGCTCAAGGATTGTGACATCTTTGATTTGAAATTCCTACAAGATGCTTTGGAACTTGGCGACTTAATCAAATCACATTTCGTTGGAAGATACATTGAAGACTGTTTTAAAATTAGACAACCATGTTAGAAATGTATAATCTGTCGACCATTGCAATTGTATTTAGATCTTTGCTACACATCTACAAGTTGGGTAATTGGCAAATATATATCTATCACTATCACTATGTATGTATGTATACCTCAGATCCCACGCTAATCGTCCAACAAGAGCGTACTAGGTTAGCCAAACCTACACCTGTACGACGTGCCGACGTGTCAATATCAGTGCAAATCAGCAGGAGGATTGAGAAGACACGGGAAGATTCACCAACGCAATGTAGCTAACGTAGATCAAAGGACAGAACGAAACAGAACGAAGAACAGTCCACAATTGCATTACTTGTTTGAGAGACTTTAAATCGCTGGCAGGGCTAAAGAGCCACCTACGTTCGTCTCGTCACTAGATCTTTTTGATGTAAATATGAGTAATGGTCGTACTCGAAATCGAGTTGACAGCTATCATGTATGTATGTATATGTATGTATGTATATTTGTCAAAAATGTTGACTGGTAAATAATGGGAAGAATAACTTCCACTTACATAAAACCAAAGTACAAATGCAGGACAAGACTATATACACGAGTTATTGCTTGTACAATACATTTTGACTTAAGGTTTATCAGTTCTAAGCTTCGTTTGAACTTTTGAATTGATGTTGCCGTCACAGATGCCCCCGGTAGTCCGTTCCACCAAGGAATAACTCTGTTCACAAGTTGATGTTGTCATGCTGAACAGACCTTAACTTACATAGTGGGAATATGGCTTTAACTTGATGGAATTTCCGCGCATAGAATATTTATTAAGATCATATGCACAAAACAAATTAATTTTCAAGTCTACTAAGTTGTGGGTAATGTTATAATTATAACATGCACAAATCACGCTTAATGAGCCGCAACTCCAGAGACTCTACATCGAGTGCTTGCAATCGTTCGACGTATGACATGTGATGTTCGCCTTTGCTACGGCAGACATACCGCGTGAAGTGCTTTCGCACACGTTCTACAATTTTGATGTCACGCACCAAGCGACTGAGGCGTCCAAACAGGAGACACCGACTTTAAGATCAGTCGGACATAAACTTTGTAGGCCTTGATAAGTATATCAGGGTTGTTCGACGTAAAACATTTTCTAATCATTGCAGACCTAGAGTAAGCTTTGGCAGCTAACATTGAGCATTGTGCAGAGTATTTTAAATTATAGATGTTAGGATTACTCCGAGATCCCTGATCTTGTTGACATGATTGACCCTGCAGTGTCCATCCAAGCTGCATTCACAGGGTGGTACATTTGTATTGCCCATGGAAAGAACGGAATATTTTTCAAAAGCAATTCCCAATTGCAACTTGGCAGTACAGTCACACAGATTTTGCAGTGCATCCGATAGATTGAGGTTTGAACTTTTTCTACAAGAACATAACTTGGCATCATCGGCAAAAAGTTTGATCTGACATTGCTCTTCAAGGCAGCTAACAATGTCATATATAAATAAAGTAAGCAATAACGGTCCAAGTACCGACCCTTGATGTATTACGCAAATTGGCAGCTGTCCCGTGCCAATAGCGTTGTACATGTAGCGGATAATAGATTCACAGTACTAATTTACTAACTTAATAATGCTAATGGTAACTTAACTTGATAACTTTGGGCGATATACAATTAAAATTTCGACTTAAAGACTACATACAAAGCAATAAAAATATCCCTAGTTATGCACTTGCTTAATCATAAAATTGTTATTTATTTATTTATTTTTACTTTTTTGTATGAGCGTGCGCCAGAGTTCTTTGTTTCTTGCTGCGGCTGGGGCATCGTGGGTGTTGAGAAGGAGGAAAGCAAGGTCTTCCATGGTACTGTTCGAAGAATGTTCTGCTGTTTGCTCCTCCAACTCTGTACGGCTCTGTTGGCTGATTTTGCTGTTGCAACAGGTTTGCCAGGGGTGTTTCTGGTCTTCTCAGTGCGTGTCCCATGATGCTGAGTCTCTTAGTTTTTAATGTTGCTGTAGCTGGGATGACGTTCGTTTGCTGGTGCAGCTCAACCGTTGAGATGCGTGTGGGATAATGTACGAACCCTTGCGGCACACCACTGACAACGTTTCGGGGTTCAGAAGAACATGGTCGATGGAAACAACTTGGGTACGTCCACAGAGGAATTCTGAAATCCAATGAAGAAGTTTGGATTGAAAACCGTAAGCATTGAGCTTGACTATTAATTTGCTGTGGGACACGGTGTCGAACGCTTTGCTAAAATCGACGTATACTGCGTCAACACGTAATCGCTGGTTAATGACTCGACTCCATTTGTGAAGGGTGTCTAATAACTGAGTACATGTGGAACGATGTGACAAGAATCCATCTTGTTCTTTGGACAACAAATCTTCTTGGATGAGATACAAGTCAAAGATATCGGACGATAATTCTGGCAAACGGACAATTTGCCTTTCTTAAAAATAGGGGTAACAACAGCAGTTTTCCAGATACGTGGCAGGTGGCCAGTCAGTAGCGATAATTCAAACAATAAGGAAAATGGTAAAGCCACATCATCTGCTATCGTCTTGAGAAAGAGAGGAGGATAGCCATCAGGAGATCTTGAAGTCTTGTTAGGCTAACGGCGTAAGGTCTGTGGGACATTTGTGCGTGTAAATTAAATGAAAGAGAAAAGTGTTATTTGAAGCTCTAGGTTGGAATTCTGGACGTTTGCCATCATCCTTTGTAAAACTGAATATACTTGCGAAATAACTGTTAAAACATCTCATTTTCGCTTTGGCTTCCACAACATCACTTCCGTTGTCATTTTTTTACAGGTGGAATTGAGGGTTGGGATTGCAGTTTTGAATTAACAAAGGAATAAAATGTTGCGAGTGAAGCATTTTTCGCGTTCAATATTAAAAGCTTTTACTGCAGTATCATAATCCTTTGAGGCTTTGACGTAGTTTGCTTTTGCTGCAGCGGATGTACTAGCTGTACGATACGTCGCTCGTTTCTTCAGTGCCAAGGATGTGGAAGCCTGGAGCGCAATTTAGTGTTCCGTGGGAAATGAAAGCTGTATTCTAATACAAGAGGCAGTTACACGACGGATACGTTGCTTTCAAGTCAGATTTGAACTTGTGGTACGACTTTGACGTGACGAGGTTTTCAGGCAGCGAATTCCACCTTGGGACCTTGCATGGTACGACACGATATATAATTTGGTTTTTCTCCGAATATTGATTTTGCAGCTAGAATTGGTCTTTAGCTTCAGTGAGTATCCGCGCATAAAATATTTATTAAAGTCATACTTGAAAGTGAATCCATTAATAAATAAAAAACTAGAGTGGCATATCTTATACATCATTATCGTCAGATCAATTCTGATACGTCTCATTTCAAGTGAATCCATGTCGAAAAATCTCAATCATGCAGAGTAACTATCGTTCTGTGACTTCTGTCTGCCACTGGAATGACAGATGAATCTTGTAAAACCTTGTAGATGGCAAGATCATGTTGGAGCATTGCTCCCTAGCTACTGGAACAACCAGCCAACACCCCTAGATTGTATGCTATAGTCACTTGGAGTGTGGCTAGGTAGCGCTTGAGTGCTTTGGGGACCGGCGTATAATCAAATAACTTTAAACTGTTTCGTATATTCTTGGTATGTATGTTTAATTGTTAATTTATCCAGATGATACAGGGGGGCCTCACATTCAGACCATTAACAGTAATTACATATTTTGACAATAGTTAAACAATTTCTAATACAATAGGCAATTACACGACAGCTCAGTTACTTTAAAACCGGATTTGAACTTGTGGTATAAATTTTACATTGTAGCGTAGCCAGTAGCCTATCAGATTGTACTTGCAGAATAAATGAATTTTCTTTCCCTAATTACCAGATCGCTATCCTCGTATTGATGTAAAGAAACCTCGTTGTAATCTCATTAGCATATTTCTTATTTCCGTACTTTGATTGACAGTTGAATGTACTATAAAATCCTTTACTCATTCAATGTGAATCAGACAGAGAGAGAGAGAATAAGAAGAACAGAAATACTCAGTTGTCTTTCATAACAACTTTGCATTTCTCTCAGAAAGCGCAATCTTCCATCTATGCGATTATCCACGCTCTCGCAGACAAGTGTTACGTTCCTTTTTATGCCAATCATTTGCGCTCAAATTTAAACCGTATGGGAGAATAAAATAAAAGCATGCTTGCCGGGACTCTTTAGTCATGTCAGTAAGATCTATAACAGTCTCAAGTTTTCTTTCGAGTAGCTAATGTGACGGCTACAAAAAAGTGTCAGAAGCACAGATTGTTGCTAGTGCAAAGCTATAATCTATGCTATCTACTGCCTTTAACCTAGCGGAACTAAGTCCTATCTGTATAATCCTCATTTCAGTCTGAATCATCAAATGTTTTACTTGAATCAGTGCCACAATAAAGTCTCGATTTCACTACACGCGACCATGGTAAATAATCGCCTACTCTCTGAACTTTCTATCTCCAAGAAGCGGCTAGACGCGACCGGTTTGCTCCGAGATGTGACTTGTATTGGCCTAATTTAGTCTCACACGCACAAGATGCAGCAGAAGCTCCATGCGAAAGAGCAGTCGACATTTGAAACAAATAAATCAGATGGAACTGTGAATTGCGTTCGCTCCATGTCATTGCATTTGAAATTGCACGTGCACTGATGATCAAGCACGAGCAGGGCGACAATAATCAATGACCTTATAAGGCATTGTTGGGTGGTAAGCGTGACGAATTCAGTTCACGTGATCAGCTAACCAGTGAATACCGAAGAAGAAGGATTCCAGTGCGCTCTCGCGATGCATATCAGATGGCATAATTACAACCCTCACCTTCCACGCTGCAGATGTCAGGCGTTTCCAGCAGCCATTTATAGGGGCCAGAGATCAATGCTTTGCTTGCCAAGTAGACAACAAGTGCCAGGCAGAAAACACAGCCGGCGACCATTCGCCTCTTAAGGATCATCCCGTCAAGCGGGAACCCACGAAAGACGAGCCTTTTCACACAGTTGTACGCAGTACATCGACTGCTAATTGCGTACTGCAAGCAGGGGGTGGAAGTGTTGAGCGCCCGCCTGCCGCTCGCGACTGAACACAGGTGGCCACATGTGTGGCGAATGCAATGGACCGTGTCACATGGCACACACGTCACCCCTGCCCAGACTTCTATTGCTCCCACACCATACAGCTATCTTACAGCATAGCAAAATAGTTATGGCGTCGCAATTTCAGTACAATGGATTGATGGATAGCCATGAATACATTACTATTGTAAATCCTTTCACATTCGACGAACGTAGTCGGAGAAGATATAGCTACTTCGTCCGAGTTGTAATCTCCAGAGTAGTAAACACAGGAAATGTGAATGTCACATCTTTTCAAACGTCAACGAATAGCCACACGTAACGCAAGTCTGTTTGTAAATGCCTTCGACCTCGTCTTCAACTTCTTCAGGTCCAAACTCGTGCTCATGTTTGCTCAGGTCACGTGTCCATGTACTAGTTCGGACAGAGCGTCGAAGTTCTGAAGACCAGACGAGATTAAACAAGAAATTAGATGCAAGTGCATATTAGGATATTTAAATTACGATAACATAATTATAATTATATTAACAGTAGGGCTAGGAAGCATTCAGGCTTGTCTGGATTTAAAAACGAACCAGTCGACAGATCGCGGTTTGTTTTCATTTAGATATACGTTTTACCTTTGATTTTTTTGTCGTATTTTTTCTGTTTCGATTTCTCTCGATTGTTGGCTTTGGTATTCTTCTGCTCTTCGATCTCCTCTTCACTTTTCCAGACTTCCATTGCACGTTCATAAACCTGCAGGATCGTAATCATGTGATTCAAGAACATCCAGACGACCCTTCGGCCAAAGATAATGCATTGCATCCAGTAATGAATCCAAACCTGGAGCTGTAGAAATAGTTTCATCTCTCCCCATCGCGGATTGTGCGGATTCTTGCGTAAGATGAAGCGCAGGGGCGGATCACGTCCATCGAAGTCGTAGTCTCTCAGGCAGAATTCCTGCACGCGAGAATGATCACGTAGTACTGAAAAGTATTAATGTAAAGGTGTGAGCTTTGTGAATCGTAACATGCATAGTTAAATTTATAAGCCAAACAAAAATAACTAACAGACAATACTCGCAAACCAAGTATTTCTCTTCTACAATCGCATGACCTGCCATGGCTCAGGTCTACGTAACGATTAGTATGAAATACCCTTATGTTTTCCATGAAGTTAGCATAGTCAGGAGAGTACTTTGAAAACGCAACAGAGTTTGTAAATGTGCAAGTGTGACTATATTTCGGTACTGGCTTTTGATGAACTGCATGTTGCTGAGCACAGCTTCCGATAACTATCGGTGGATCCAAAAAACGTTACTTAGAACCTTCATTCATTCAAGCTTGGTGAGGTCAGGGAAAGCATCTTTGGTGCTCTTCTAGCAGCAAGACTTCCAGATGCCAGCTTTCAAGGGAGTGTCGTCAATTAATACTATCAAGCCACTCAAGACAAAACCGCTACGCGGACCGCCATTTGGGAATCCCTGCCCTATACAATAAGATCCGATCAATGCATAATGCATATACATTTACCTTTTTCGCATCCGTTTTTGTTATCAACGTGTGCTTCTTGTCTGGGTCACTGCATCACAAAGTTCGAGTCAAGAGTGATCAACTACCACATCATCTAGCCGCATCACAAGCGTTTGTTGCCAGGGCAACGGCAAGCCGTACAACGACAATCAGCCAAAACAGAACTACACTCACCGGCACGCGTCACACACAGCCACTTGGAAGTGCTTGAATAAGTAGGATTCCATGAATTCCTTGCAGCATTCATCGCACATCAGCTGATTAGTACCGATAAGTGGAGCTGAAACGGACATACGGAGAGCCTGGGTAAAAACAACAACAACAACAACAACAACAACAACAGGTAATAAAATAGCTTCAAACTGAAAGAGAAGAAGTACACCTTCTGTCCCAGCACTTGCAGATGAAAACTCGCATTTTGCAAACGTCTTTATTGATGACGTTCGCATACTTCCAAGTTCAGTAAACGACTCCAAAACATTGTGTTGAATTTTTCCATTATAATTTTTTCAATGGAGGGCTGTTTATCTGAGATCTTACAATTTATAAATAAATGAAAACAATCCACAATCTGCTGACCGATTTGCTTTCAGATCGAGAATATCAACCAGACGCAATCACTAAATCCTTGGACGTGTGGTCCAAATCGACGAATGAACGTGCAGATGTTAGCAAAACTTGGATCATACGTTAAAGATGGTTGCCAAGCTACCATGAGTGGCAACGATGTGACAAGTAAGACTTGACACTATCTGCTTACATCTTTCTCTGTTCATACACATGAAGAAAAGGCTTTCGACGATGCCAAGTTCACATTACATTTGCTCCACAGAAATGCTGTGCCATTTGCTTTGGCAACTTCAATTTGCATGATTATTCTCATTAATTTCTGGAAACATGACTTCCCATACGATCTTAGTCACGTCAGAGATCCTGGGATTGACATCTGAAGTGGAATCTTAAAAGCTTCAATTGCAAAGATATCTACCAAGACAAACTCTCGAGCACAACTAGCTCTTGAATGCTTTACTTGGAAAATTCAGTTGTGTATTTACACGCATACAAATCCTTTTTCCCCGTAGGCTCGTAGCCCACGTCGACGGATGAGGGTGTTAGCGGGTCGACGGGAAGAGGATGCGACTCCGGGCGGTCAGTGGCGGGTAAGGAAGGCGGGTAACCAAATCTTGTAAGGTTTGAGCTTGGTGCATTTGGTGCTCATCAAGACGATTTATGTCGGCAGCATGTTGGGCAGGACGAGATTCTTGCTGTTGTCGTGCCTCTGCCTGGTCGTGTACGAGTCGGGATAGCATTGTCATCATGCCGTCGAGGGTAGGTCCATCGCCGTGAGCGGGTGAAGTGGCCATGCCAGCTGTGCCTTGGCGGTAGAGCTAAGGGTTTGCATTAAGCCAACAACAAATCACGAGGATCGATCAACTATATCCACTGTGCCATGTGCTGTATCGACAAGCAAATCAATGAGACAACACTAGTACAAAGACAAGTCTTCACCGCTTGAGCATCATAATAAGACTGACCTCTATCACGTGAGGTATTGCGTAATATCATAACAGTTGAGGAAATACGTAACTATATTAAAGCTAATAGATATATATCAACTTCCTTTTGGATTTCTCTTCCATTCGATACAAAAATACACGATGTAAGAAAAATCATAGTTTTGCATGAGATTATGCGTACATATTTCCAGGGATATTTACAATCAATAATTTAACATCGTATTTGATATCCCTGCTCATGTGCACCAGTATTGCTGAAATCACTATTTTGATCATAATGTGAGACTAGCAAAGTGGGGCTATGTCACAAGAACGTACCAAACTATCCGACAAAAGTTCAGCTTAGCCAATCATATTAAACCGGGACGTCGGGTGGGCAGGGGGTTGAGCCCTTGGAGCTACAAAGAGGATCATTCTTAGCAGCACAAGCGGCAAAACAGTTCTGGCCTGCATCAGCCATGGCATCTTTTTGTTTGTCCATTGGTGCATTTCATCCACAGTTTCTTCCCATGGTACCAGCCCCAACGCAAGCATTTCCAAGGGACATCCCATACACTAATGAGATAATGTTCCTCAGAGATTTGTTTGCCATAGTTTTGATGATTGACTGCGACAGCCAGGGATAGCATGCTACATTGCACGTCGATAAGATCTGTCAACTTCATCCAGTATGAGCAATGGAGTCGTTTGCACAACGCTGTGCTTTTGCTGCGGACAGAGAACTGGTGTGCTTTTGCAGTATCGAGTAGCAGGCAAATCCAAGTGCGAGGGTGCTTTTGTGCACCAATCCACATCAGTCTTCTGCAGTGCTACAGGTATCCAATTCCAAGATAGTAATGATGGCATAAGGGTTCATATCGCACTATTTTGAAATACACCTGCATCCTTACTTGTTAGAGCCTCGGGACAATGCCGCGTGGTACTGCTTGGGACAAAATCTGCTGCCATACTGGCCGACAATTTACAATAGAACTAATATTGCAGGGGCGTTGTAAATATCTGTCTTATATTTTGTAGAAGTGTCGGAAGAAACGTGAATCATGTATATCAGTCTCGAATGCATTGTCCCATGAATTGACTTCAATTGTTCCTCCACGCCCAGTAAACATAGCAACATGACCAATACTGCTTCCCAGCACGCTTATTAATCCCAAAGAAACTCTATTTCATTAACAGTTAATCATTAGCAATTTTAACAGCTACTATGGTTGAGTTACACTTGCAGCCAAAAAAGTAGAAATTGGTGTATGGTGCGCTCACCTGGCTCTCTGACAAGATCAGAACTTGTGAGGAAACATTCCTCTTCTTCGTCGGGCTCTAGGAAGAAGCCGGCACCAGTGTCAAGCACATGCGATGAGCCAGAGCCCGTTGAGATAGTCAGGCCAGATCGGCTGCTGGGATACGGTTGCTGTCGTTTGGCAAGACGAGATGACCTAAGCAAGATTGCCCGCTGACGGTTTCTTTCAATCCTAGCTCTAACAGCGGCAGGCAACTGCTCGTTTTCTTGTGGTGCTCTTGAATCGGATTTAGGCTCCATAAAAGACCTACAAGAAATGGTAGCACCTGGTGAGTAATGTGCTTGGTTGTGTGTTGCTAATTGTTAACCTGTCTATTGCTCATTGTTATTCTTTTGCTATGTGTCTGGCTACTGGCTTGTCTTGCGTAACCTGGGTTATTTGAATGTCAACGTGATCTGAACTGGTCACTCTTCATTCAGTGCTGTATAGTAATCCGTTACAAGTAACTGATTACTCGTAATCGTTACTTTTAAAAGTAATTTTAACTGTAATCCGTTGCTTTTTTGTATGTATGTATGTATGTATGTATGTATGTATGTATGTATGTATGTATGTATGTATGTATGTATGTATGTATGTATGTATGTATGTATGTTTATTGTCAAAAATTTTGACTGGCAAATAATGGGAAGAATAACTTCCACTTACATAAAGCCAAAGTACAAATGCAAATTAAAGGACAAAACTATACACGAGTTACTAGTATACAAGACATTTTGACTTAAGGTCGATCAGTTCTAAACTTCGCTTGAACTTTTGAATTGATGTTGCTGCCAGTGTCACAGATGCCTCGGGCAGTCCATTCCACCAAGGAATGACTCTGTTCACAAATTGATGTTGAACAGACGTTAACTTACAGAGGGAGTATGGCTTTAACTTCATGGAATTTCCGCGCATAGAATACTTATTAAGAAGTGGGGCTAGAATTTTTGATAGAATAATTTGTAACGGTAATTCGTTACAATTTTCAGCAGTAATTTGTAATCGTTACTACAACTTATCGGGCATTTGAAAATTACTTTTAATACTTGCTCAGTTGCTCTTCCTTCAACGAAATCGTTCTGAAACAGTCACAGTGCTAGCGTTCACTCCGTTCAGTCAAACAGAACAGATTGACATCGATTGATGTTATGCTGCATTCAATATTTCCGGATGTCATTTGCCAATTCAGACGTCTTTTTCAAAAGTATCATCTCAGTGTTTGCTCAGATGGCGCTTCATCTGCCCTTTGTCGATAAAAACAACCAGCGAGCGTGTTGAGCAGTAAATAATCTTTCTTAGAAGAAAGCAGAATTTCAATTAGTAGCAGCCTATTTCAGTGGAATAAATTCAGCCCTTTTTGTTTACAATGCCAGTTTGTTCGATTCCTGAAGCACGACTTCGTGCGAAGCGACATTGTTTTGAATGGCTGTCATTCACGATAATCTGAGCAGTCTAAAGGAGACTCCCTTTGTTCTCAGACATTGCTCCGCCCCAACAACAGAGATCATTTTTGCACATGCGAACCACTGCCGCACTCAACCGGACAATGAAAAGAAGTTCCCTTCGCGATCGTCATTCGTCAAAACATGGGTTGTTATAATTTGTTACAAAAACCCGCAATTTGCTGTAAGTGTGATTTTTGAGCATGTAATCACAAAAATACTCTGCGATCTCATGACAAATGCCCTGTTTACACGACGGCATTTTAGAGGATTGCTATCCAGATACGCTCCATCCAGATCAGTATCTGGATAGCAATCCTTTAAACGCACCCGTTTACACGCGCATTCGGTGCCTTCAAATAGCCGTGTTTCCTCTCCATTGTTTGTCATTTGCAAGCGCCAATCAACCGATTTCAAAGCAAACCCAATTCGAAGCAAACCCTAGGCTGCGTTGAAAACTGTAGCAAGACAGCGAAGAATTGAGATAATATACACAAACTTCTTGCAGAGCTTCATTGTAATGTACTTTAATGTCATCGACTCGTCATAGCTTTAAAATACTGGTCTAGGCATGTCTGCTTCAGTTTGGCACTCCACGACTCCGTAAAAGTTCAGAGTTTGAAATTGCGCGAAAATCCAAAACGATCAGCCCTCAATATTCCACCTCCTATTGGTTCTAAACGGCCTCAATCTGCGCCAAATCACTCAAGCAAGCAAAACCGATCTGGATAGCGATCCCGAAACTGTTTACACGACGTGATTTTACAGGATTGCTATCTGGATGGAGCGTATCCGGATAGCAATCCACCTCCTGAGGTGGATTGAGCGTATCCAGATCGCTATCCAGATAGACTGTTTACACGACTCAAAATTTTTGGGATTGCTATCCAGATAGATCCTATCCGGATAGCAATCCCCTAAAATGCCGTCGTGTAAACAGGGTAAAAATGTGCTTTTTAAAGGTTCGTTGAAAAATGAATGTCCTTCCTTGCAAAAGGAATTTTAAAGGGAACTTGCAGTGCTGTGACTAACTTCGTTACAAGTAACGAAGTTACTTGTAATCGTTACTTTTTGAGTAACTTTTGGTGTAACTTCGTTACTTTTAGAACTGAGTAACTTGTAGCGGTAACTAGTTACTTTGGGGTAAGGTAAGGAGTAACTTTGACTAGTTACTCTTGTTGTTTACCACAAAGTTACTTCATATTTCATTTCTGGCAAAATACACAATGAAAACAAACAATGAAACCACAACGTCAGATTTTCGGAGCGATCTTCGAATCAACGAAATCTTAATTATTTCCAACAGCAGCTACGTAACTACGATTACGAATCTCAGTTGTGAAAGCGAAGAAATAAAGGTTGTATGGCAGCAGTTCAACCTACATAATTCTGGCAAAAAGCAATAGTCATCTCATCAATGAATCGAATACTATCGTCCGACCAACTTTGATTTGATTTCTCCATAAGCTGTGAATGATTATGATCCGATTTGGTTCTTTTCCCGTCTTACGTTGATTTGTCTTTCCTTGGTGTTACTTTATCAGTCAGGATTTACTGTGATTCATGGCGAATTTCATAAAATAACTGCATCAAAACTTCAAAAGCAAGAAGTTTGTCCGAGGTCCTGCGACCCGACTGTGATAACTGCGATCCTTCGTAGCTGTCAGCCATATTGACAAAGAACAATGAGGATGATGAAATTTGCATAAAAAGCAGACTGCACTCTGATTGGTGCAGCAAACAATAGGTTGAATATGGCTGCTTTGCTGTGCTGGAAAGCAAGCTTGTGCAGCACACGTTTTGATCGTCACTATTTTGAATGTGGAATGGAGAGTGGTAAAATTTAACCATTTCAAAAGGAGCCAGATTTCTCATGCAAGATTGTAGTTCTCAATTGCTTTAGCATCTAGAAAAAATTAGCTGAAAATACAGGCAAAAGTTTGCAAAAAGTTGTTGAATTACGTTGTAGGCTGTCAATCAAATGACAGGTGTCACGTGACTGCCTTAGGGCGTCAACTGTG
>OFHS01004661.1:0-13391 GCA_900245855.1 Calvadosia cruxmelitensis
TGAATATTTGCTAGTGTCATATTTACAAAAAGAGTCCATCTCAAAATCTACTAAATTATTACATATCATGCACCATGGTTGTATCCAGAGAAAGCTTTTTACAAAACTATGCTACGACAGAGCCATTCTTCGTAGGGGAGCGTAGAAAAATTTCGAAGCTGACTTAACGAGAACGAACATAACTGGCAAACAAAGTAACAAGGCTTACCTCTTAATTTTATGTCCGCCAGCTTCTGAGTACATCAGTCTGTTTCCTGAATCACGGAAAAAGATTGAATACGGTATCTGGTCCGCGCTCGTGCAGTGCCAGATTTGAAAGGACACGCAGTCAAAACAGTGCCGTAAAGCTGATGTTTTCAAAGCAAAACGTCCCTAAAAATAACACTCCAAATTTCGCTTCGCCGTGCAGATCAGTGCTCTTTCTGCGGTTGAATTCAGCTAACCGCTTTATGGGAAATTCCTGATCAGATAGTATGCAGAAGCACCGCCAGCCTGATTGATGTAAGCTGCAGCATATCCTGAGCATTATTCGATATTCATTCAATCCCATCAATCCAATCAATAGAGAACTATTTCGATCTGAATATTGCTGATCAACCAGGCAATAGTAGACTGAGCACATGGTAATACTATCCAATGGGGCGGCTGATTATTTATGGATAGACAGTGCCTTGAGCTGGTCGTATAAAGTGGTCAATTTTCACACGGCATTCAGCCTTTAATGTAGTATCATATTATTGGACCCTGTCTGGTAATGTCTGTGAAAACACCTGCAATGTTATTTTTAGTTAAAAACATGAATTCCTGGTGTTCTGCAACCTTTAAGTACACCACGCGATTGACAATGAGACAATTAGCTTCTTCCGATGTGCATGGGAGCATCCGTTCTTGCACCAGGAAATCTGCCCCCACACATCAAGCAAACATCAAGGCTTGCCCCACCAGCACAATGGGAGGGTTCTTACAAGGCCTAATCCTGTTCTTCAGCCCACACTGAAGCGAGTATCGACTTAGGACATTAGCACAGCGGGAGCATATTATACGCTCTGATATTTAAAGAAACACAGAGTCGAAATTGCCACGACTCGTTCTAAAAAAAACTGTAGCACTTTCCATTTAAATTGCGCATGCGTTATTAACATAGTACGATTACGAACGGTGAGAGATTGGTAAGGCTAACGTTTAGCGTCCATCTGTCGCTGATCGTAAGAGACTGGGCAGACGTACGATCCATCAGCTCTACTAAATATGAGGTTGTTCGACATCGACATCAAGCTGTTGGTAAGTTGTGGTTGCGAAGTAGCGAACTGTCCTTTTTCATGATAGGCTCCGCTTGGAATAAGCTGTCCAGGTTGCAGGTGAAGTCTAGGTGGTTCGACATCAGGCGGTCGCACGACATTTCCGTCCGGCCTCTTATCTAATCGTAGGCCACGTCCACTGCCTCCTGTGGGTCCTGGTGACGAATAATAGGCGACGCGACCGTGTCTCATGTTGTGCATCAGGTCAGCGGACGAAATCGCCGGAGACATGTCACGCTTCAATTCGAATTGGTGCACATCGGGTCCCGCAGAGGCAGATGACGACGGAGGTCGGTCGCGACCAGGGTACCCAGTGGCATAGCCAACCGGCGATGAAGTAGCAGATGCATTCGATCGAATGTTCTCTAAGTGCGCGTGTAGTGGGTACTTCGGATCGAAAGCAAAGAACTCGCTCGGAGGTAGTTTCACGTCAGGCGCACTGCGTTTTTGTCCAGTTGGAGGGTCGAGACCAGGAGGCATGTCCTTCTTGTCTAAAGCAGGCGAGCGAGGGGACGCGTGCTCTATCAGCGGAGGATGAGGGCTACCTCGACCAGCACCTGGCTGTTGAAATGCACGACCAACGAAGTACGGAGGGAAGCCTTGAGGGTAGCCAATCTGGGGAACCACCATCGGGTTCACCATAAACGGAGGACCACGATTCCACTGCGAGTGCATCGGGGGGTGCGGCGGGGCCAGTGCATCGGAGCTTCTCTTGGAACCCAGAGGGAGAGAGGGTGAGCCCTGAATGAGAGACAGGAGACAAATTTACATAGATATCGCATCCTTAGCATTAGCAACGAAACACAAAAATACTAGTGGGAAGTAATAAGATACCTGACGTTTAGCATGATCGATTGGGGACCTGGCTGCCACGGGAGATCGAGCAGAGCGAACGTCCAAAGTATCTTGGCCCGGTCCTTTCATAGATATAATAGGCCTGCGTCAACAAAGGACAGAAATCAAAACACAGTTCAATGCACCCCAAAGGGCAAATGACTAGGCTGGTAATTTATGGGCTTACTCCGATCGATCAGCTCACCTTGGCTCTGGACGAGGACCACCAGACATGTGCTTCTGCTGGCTTTTTAACTCTTCCCCAGTGTCCAGCTTAAGTCTCTTCTCCCTGCTGTAATATCCCACTGTGTCTGGTGGCAGCTCACGCGATAATCTGCCGGACTCTGGCACCAGTCGGTCGTCCGTCGGCTTTATCATCTCCCCTTTACCGCGGCCTCCGTGAATCACACTTGTCCGAACGGAATTGCCTCCTGTTGGTGTTAGCACTTGCTTTCGTGATGATTGCGAAGGAGGTTCGTTCAAGGGAGCACCACGGGATCCTTCCATATCCTGTGGCTTACCGATCGGAATCTGCTGCGTGCGCTCGACGCGAACCTTTCGTGGACGTCCGCGGTTCTCCATTGGGCTGAGCACAAGCTTTCTATCGTGTGTAAATGTATACCGCGACATGTGTGGCCCATCTGAAACAAGAGGAAATGAAACAACACAATCAATGTCTCAGTTTCAATCGCCAAGAGATTATGACTGCCAATCGCAACTGCAGAGATCTAACTCACCGTGATCCATGGTAATCGAGAGTGGAAGGTCTCTCTCTACTTTCGGTCGGTCTGCGAGGGGCACTGGAGCAGGGGCAATGGGGACAGGGTGGTGTTGGACTCTACCTGCGGGTGACTGCGTCTTGCTTTGCATCTTAACATGGCGGGCTGCTAGACCAGGCACCGGTGCGAATTGAAGTGGCTCACTTGTTGCAATCGTGAATCCGTGCACGCTGGAAGGGTGACGGCCATCGACAACGTGAAACGGTGATTGACCGCCTCCAAATTCAACAGGGTGTCCAGCCTTACCACGCCAAACTGGTGAAGATTCGCCGTGTCGATGAGTGGTGCGTCCAGGAGAAATTGATCTTCTCTCTGTCCGGTTGACAGTTTCTTCACTTGGCGCATTGCCTCTACCTTGAGAGTACACCTCCTGAGGAATCCAGGTCTTGGCCCCCACAAGCGTCCTATCCACTACGGCGGAAAGGTCAGGCGAGGTCCGATTTACGCTGGAAGCACTTGTTGAGCGGTGTATACTACCAAGCTCAGCGACAGACGGTGAGGTCAGTTTGACATCGACCGCCGCAGTGGCTGACTGTCGTAGATGAGTAAAGTCAACAGACACGG
The DNA here is from genome assembly GCA_900245855.1 of Calvadosia cruxmelitensis. Classification (NCBI taxonomy): domain Eukaryota; kingdom Metazoa; phylum Cnidaria; class Staurozoa; order Stauromedusae; family Kishinouyeidae; genus Calvadosia; species Calvadosia cruxmelitensis. The sequence continues at coordinate 3,476 of OFHS01004661.1, forward strand.
CGATAGACGGCGCCAAGTCGCTGCGTTCGACGTGCAAATCGTCACCGACGGGATTTTCAGTGCGCGTCGATGTACCGAATGACGTATTTCCTGTGATGCTGTCCGGTTTATTAGTAGCTTTCGAGATAGGACGACCGGCGCTGATATTTGGTTGCAAGAACGACGGCGCCCTTGGTATGGGCAGGGCGTCGTCACGGCCAGACGGAGGGTGCTTAGCATCTGGCACAAGCTGAGGAGGACACAAGGCGGACGTGTCACGGAGAATCCCGGCAACGATAGGATGCCGATCCTCCTGCGGTGTCGAGTCTGGACCAGTGGGAGGCCTGACCTCACTTGGTATCTCGCTATGACGCAACGGATCACTGTGGCTGTGGGGATCTGCGTGTCTGGCGACCTTGGAATGCACAGGCGATGAGTGATCTGACTGCGGGTCAATCCCATCCAAGGGGCCAGAGGATAGTCTTCGCCTCGAGGCGACGTTGGTCTCAGTTTCATTCGGCGAACGAGCATCGACAGGAATGTGTTCTCGAACAACATCAATCTGTGCATCAGATGTGAGCGGCGACAGGCGACCATTGGGATACAGTCCATCCGCTCCACTGCCATTACAATCGATCGATTCCTGTTCTCGGTCGCTCCTAGTCCCCACGTACTGTGCAGAGGCAAGCGAGCTTAACGTCTCTGGGCATGTCAACCGGTTGGAAGATCTCATTAGCCCATGTTTTACCGCAGCCTTTTGACGCAATTTTGCGAGCAGTACCTGTGTTTCTTCGTTCGACTCGTCGTCACTGGCCAGTAACAAGGAGACCTTGGCTCTCTTCGCTGGATCAAGTTCCGCTGAGTCATCGCACAACGTTGGAAATCGTAGTTCCATCTTTTCTTTCCATTTTTCAAATGAGTTGCATTCAGTTGCTAAGCTGACTCCTGACAGACCTGGTAATAAAACAACTGCTTCGTAGGTCTCGTCATCCGACGCCGCAATTAGTTCTTCCTCAACGGACTGTCGATTGTTGGCGGAGAGGGCCCCTGGTCGCTTCATAGCCCGAGAGTCGATTGACAAAGCAGAGTTAGGATAGTCCAAACGCTCTCTTTCCAGATGAAGCTCTTCTCGACTGGTTTCACTTCTGTTTGCTAAATCACCACTTTCGGCTGTCGGCATCAGCGCATCGGTCAGACTTCGATTCAGGCTTTGAGGATTCAGCGTCGACAACGTCGGACTGAGTTGCACGACACCAGCAACGTAAGGGGGCATCAAAGAAACAGTAGCGATATAATCAGACTGCTGCAAGCGCTGTAGCTGCTCTTCTGTGAGATCACTAGGTAGCACACGTTGGCCGTCATTGTGGCTCTGAATGCTTGAAGTTGCTTCTCCTTCGTCGCTACGACACTCGTGAACGACGATGCTAGGGGCCGACTGAATCTTTGTAAACGACGAACTAGGAGTGTCATTTGATTCTATGTCGACACTGGTGTCCATGATCTCGACAGCGGCCGATTCGTCGACCATCGAGCTATCACTACCAGGAGATCTCCTTGGCAGCATTGAGTGGCCGTCGCTGGACGCATCTGTAGCCGCAGAAAAACAAAGAGTCGCAGGATACGGCAACTGTTGGTAGAGCATGCCACCAGGTGGATCTGGAATTGGTTGGCCCGTGGAAGTCAAACGCATATTCACCTCGTGCTGTATGACAAATAAAAATACAAAAAGTAAGACGAAACAATGTACATCGGATTGCGAAAGAAGAAACAAACAATACAACAAGCTACATAATCAGCGTCTTTTTCACAAGTCTGTTTGTCAGCAAGACGAAATACGTTGCTGATAAAATGAAGGGGCAAATCTAGCATAACAATACACTTCCCTTTGACTTGAAACACGTGAAAGCTCATTTTGCGAATTGGCAAGAAATGAGGTGAGTGTGTCTAAATAAGCTCTGTCGATTGGCTATGACAGGAACAACTGCCCAAACTCAGTCAAAGGAGCTCGCTGTTCCTTGGCACTTCCCCGTTCAATACGAGTAGTGAGAATATAACAAGATGTCTGGTCAACATCTTGTTAACTAAATACTAAGGAATGACAAGGCGTGTCCCGATCAGATGTTTGATATTATTCTCCTCTCTGGCTATCTCTATCTCTCTGACTAGGTACAGGCGGACATGGTAAATGAAAATAAGAACAATAGAACTTAATCCAAGTAACGTGAGAACGAGGGTAGGAATAGTTACGTAGACAAAAAGAAAGCTGCTTGAGACCGTGCACTGACGTGTTGTCCTCAGATACGACGAAAAACAATATCGACCGACTCAATTGCAATTAAAGCCCTTGAGAAAGAGGTTTGATTAGGAAACTTACGATATCAAAAAGCAAAAGAAACTTATGCAACTTGCTCTTCGGCAAGCCGTTTACCTGCAGGCAGAACTGTGACCCAGCTATAGTTTCCGAAGAGATCATATTGTTATAGAAACGGTCTCGTTTTACGGGAAAGTTAGGGTTGTGGCCTTTCGTCTATTCAGATAAACAAAGCCAGTTTCTGTAATGAAATTCAGTCACTAAAAAGGGGCGTTCTTTGGTTAACAGTAGCTGCAACAGTGGCCAGACGACTCAGACCAAGGCAGAAACTTGAAACAGATTACAGCAGTAAACAAAAAATCATCTGTAGAAGGCACTCAATTTGAGCACATTGTGTTGCTTGTTTTCTCAAATAAAGATTTCATTTTCTTGATTTATTTGAAAAGGTGTAACTGTGGGCAGTCTGGATCCGCCCCTAGGTCATGTTTCACGTCGTGATCAAGGGGGTGATGCTGGCTGTTCCTATCCTTTGAGCAGCGGTGCTACTGACAGCAACGAACGCTAAACTCATTACAGAGAATCCATACCTCGTCCAGGGCAGAGAGTTTCCCCTCTGAGCACAGGCCATTCTGCGGGCTTGCTGGCCTGCTCAACGGCTCGTCCTGAGCGTTGGCTTCGTCTGCAGAATTCAGTGGCTTTTGATGGTCGGCATCTGTCCGTTGATCAACATCAGCGTTTTCTGCACTGTCTAGTCCCTCGACGGCAGCGTTCTTGCCGGTGTGCTTCTCGCTAGTCGTCCACGCTCGACGGCCACGCTTGCCGTGATTTTTTGTGGTCGTAATCGACTTCACGTCAGCCATCAGGTCTACGCAATTGTCTCTTTCGATCCTGCAAATAATACCAGTCAATTAGAAAGATCACCAAAAAGGTATAAAAGAACAATCTCAATAATAATAAATCATCCATCTACACAGTCCTTCAGCCAAGTCGCGATTGCCGCGCTGCCTTTCAAGTCAATGTAACTTTCAATCAAAACGGGCAACCAAGCTCTGGGGACCGTAAAAATAAACACAATGACGTAATTTCGGATCAATGATGATATTATAATTCGCACAATAAATGTTGCCTCAGAATAGTTATCAGACGGACGTGAAATCAAGCAACGACATGCCTTTCGCCTGCCCATTTCGTTTTCTCTACGTCGATCAGTGCCCCAGAGTAGATCTTGTTTCGCCATCGTACGTTCAACACGATCAAACCTGTAGACAGTAAGACGGAAGTATCAATTTCAAACGCAATGGCAGTGCTGCAAAACCAAGAACATCAATGCGAAGTCATGTCAATTATATTGTAGCCAAACCAGCCACCCCGGGGACAAAAAACCCAACTTTTATGGGACAGTTGATTCCCACAGAGAGCACTGTTTAGAAAAATTGGATTGGTAGCCACCATATGAAAAGCGACGGTACATGAAGGTGAGAACTAATTTTAACTTAAAAATCATTTGTGAACGTCATACAACCCTTACGAGCTAGTTACAAAACTCTTCTCTCGGCTAACCAATGAAAAACTAAACCTTCAAGACTAATTTGCTATCCGAAACACGGCGGACAGCAGTTCAATTACAGATTGGTAAGGATGCATTTCGTTGGTCCCAGATGTATCCCACCGTGCATCAGCCTGTCCTGCATGTGACTTGAGAGTTATGTACTTCTTTCTATGTTTATATCACTCACGAAAGTATGGAAATGATAAACAATACAATCTAGCCCCAACTGTTCAAATCGGCAAAATTCAACATACGACTTCTGGTCTTTTGGAGTTTCTTGAACAGTGTCACAAATCGAAAAATTGAACATTAGCATCCATGGACCGTGGCCATCTGACATTTTTGTTTAGTGCTCATCTGACCCTTGACGCTGGACCTTAGGATGAATTATCCGCTACAACGTTGAGCTTCTGCAAAATAATCGGCCTACTGGTTCGATTCAGTTGCGTTAAAAGTCGAAAGCAACTGCGTGACTCCAGGTCCACACCACAAGACGACAGTGATGTCACGTGATCGGTCTACCTTCGTGCATTGATTTTGGTGATACCAATCAGCGGATGAGCAATTTTTGACAAATTTAAATGGATCAGTAATTGTCAAGTTGAACAATCAGATAATTGAAGGCTGTCAGCTAACGAGAATAGCTTGCGTCTTGACGGAGTATTGTATCACAAATAGCTCTTGGAGGAGCGAAAGGAGTCGCAGCTGAACAGGACGACAACGCGATCAAAATCACTTTGACGAGGCGCTGTGAATACGCAAATCTGCGGATTAAGATCTATCGAGGGAGGGTGATGCGACTTCCATGGTTGCCATGGCGACACATGCGGTTACCAAGGAAGCACGGACCGGATCATCAGTGACGTACCGCCGGCTGTTTCGTGCAAGACGACCCCGTGCAGCTTTATGGCGGTGCCTGGTTTGGCGGGAAGGTCTGTCGCGTCGTCACCGCAGCCAGTCTCGCCAGACGACATCCCGTGCGTGCTGTCCTGCAAAACATTTAAAAATGTCGTGTCATAAGTTGAAGATTCTTCCCGACAGCAATTGCAGCCCACAATATTGTAACATCTACCACGAGACAGCATGTCATTCGATTCTGTCATGCAGCAGCGAGGGCACATACCTGACCGTTGACGTGCGTAGAAGAGTCGTAGTCTTGCGACGGTTGCAATTCGTCGTCTCTTTGCTCAACTTTCACGATGTTCTCTCTCGAATCATTCGCCGGCAGACTGCTGTTGCTGTCATCGTCATAATCATCTTTATCAGCTACAAACGATTGTTTCGAGCCTTTAGGTTTTCGAAACACACCTTTCCCAGTGGCTTTCCCAGCGGGTGTAAAGTTTTCGTCGGCACTAGAGCTGCTTTTTCGTCCATTTCTCCGCCGGTTACGACGCATTTGGAGGTTATTGTTAGTTGGATGTTTACTAGCAGTTCCTCCTTGAGATTTGAGCTGGCTGCTTTTACCTTTCATGTCTAACGACAAGGAAATACGCCACAGAATCCATTAAACAGCAACATGGATCGTTCCCAATAGCATAGACGGTGAAATCCGAAGCAAAATCATTCACATAAAAGTGCCAGGTGTATCTGTAAATCAAAACAAATATTCATTCCCATATGTGAACTCCCAAAATTTTACACAACAGACAATGCAACGCAACGCACGGTCACACAATGACCTCGGGAGAAACTTAGTAATAAGCAACCTTGTTGGAGCATCTGCCGTCTGATAAAAACTTACAATAAAAAAGTTATCTCGTCTGACGACAAAATGTACCACGAGATGAGAATCAGATGGCACAACAAAGCAACACGCGTTGGCGACCGACTAAGCATCGCCTGTCACCAGGCATATTTCGGTTGGTTGCACAACATTGCTGGGCTATCAGGTGTCGAGTGTCGACAACTGCAGAAAAGGGAGGAAGAATGTTGACAGTCACGAGGGACGGGTACAGATTTTGTGCGCGCAAATACAACAAGATAACAATAGCCAGGTTCTTTGGTCGACAAAAAGCGACCGAAATTCACAAACCTTGCGCGACAGAAAGCGACCGACGAAGCCATAAATATTGCATTGTTGAAAGAAACACGATAGCCAATCAAATCACGCGCACTTCGCAATTTTCCAAATATGGAACAAAGCCTTACCAAACGGAAGAGGTGGTAGCGCGATGTTATGAAGGGTTCTACAACAACAGCTCACGATCACACACAGACAGCCACGCACAGACAAACTGTGTTGGCACAAGCATAAGCAAAATCAAGACAGCATATCCGTCAGTGTACATCCCAGATCAAACACAACAAACCAACGTGTAACTAAAAAGAGCTGAACGTGGGTTAGTGCCTGCCTGAGCCATCCAAGTAAACGCAAACAGAAACTTATAAAGACGAACTAGAGTTTAAATTGGAACGCTTTTATACGAAGAGGCCATTGATCTAGAGACAAAAATAGATTGCAATGACCAAGAGTTGAGAAGAGCACACACACAACCAAGGGTATTGCAGCATCAAAGGTTGGGTAAATAAAAAATAATAACTGGATAAGTAACCAGGCAATAAAAAGCCCTTGAACGGCAAGAGTTGTTGCACGAGATCTTGACATCTGAAGCCGAAAGATTAGTCTCCACGCTTGGTCATCAGCTGAGAGATCACGTTCGACAGTGAAGAAGGAAGTCAGAACACTTTTCACACACTCTCAAGAGACACAGAACGCGGTTAACTGCAGGGAATCCTACGGCGGGCAGCAACAAAAGCAGAACTCAACCAAACCGAGAAGTATTACAAGTGCGCAATTCCACTCCCAGGCGCCATTAGTTACATAATTGAACACGTTGAAACAAGAAAACACTTCTCAGTAGCGACGATGCATGGATTAACACGATGTTGTACGATTCATCAGCAAAATCCAACAGAGAATCCAAACCAGCGCTCTCTCACACGGAGTGTGAAGAGTGGATAGGGGTCATCGAAACAGCAAAACAACCTAAATATTATGGTAGAATTAAACCAAAAGAGGCCAGGGTTTGTAGGGATAAACAAGTTTAGAAAAGGAGCGATTCATTCAATCATAGAAATAGTCACCAACAGGGAACGATACGGAATCTAATTCCGCGGTGAAGTCGTTGACAACATGGAGGTCTCTTCCTTACCGAGGACGACCGTGCAAGCCAGTTTAGGTTCGCTCCAAAACAACCAACGCCATCCGCGATAATCCAATACAACTCAAGTCAATAATAAAATTCAGGCACCAGGGTTTCCTGAGAGCAGATTGTCCGTAAGCAACGAGAGTCTTATGATACGATACATGGGAAACAGAAATGGGAGTTCAGCAGCAGAGACTTGTGTGTTCCTCACCACTCCGTCAAAGAAATCGAACACTGCGCAGGAGCAGCGCTGATATGGGCATGGCACTAGTCATTGTGTAACGTGATTATTATTATCGGTCGTGTTGCTTCAGCGAATGACGCGAAGACGAGCTTTCATTGGCTGTGAGATAATCACTCACTGCCCGACAAATATTTGCATGATAATAACCTCTTTCTAAAAATACAATAGATGGCTGTTAAATTTGAAAGAGCCAGGTAGACGGATGTTCCCACGGATGGTTCAATTCTGGCAGCTGTCATGGTGATGATACAGTCAACCAATCATGTTACGAGAAGACAACAACACATGAGATGGCACAGAGGAAGCCGCCGAACTCCTGAACAATTAAAGGCTCTATAACTTGGATGTGAGCGGTCGGCAGACAAAGAGGCCAAATCGATACTATTGTTGGAAAGGTGACCACAGCGTGTTAGAAACAATTACGTCGTCACATGAGCCGAGCAGATTTCGCTGTTCTTCCAAAATGGAAAGGGAGAAGAGGGCTCAGCGTGCTCAGCGTATCTCGAACAGCCTTCGGCTAAATTTGCAGGGTAGAGCTTTCTCACTTATCTTGCTATCATGCAGAAAGCTACAGATAAACTAGCTAAGTTTCTGTGTCATGCTGATAAATTATATCACAGTAGTCTTTCGCAAACGCCTATGTATTTCTGCTGATTAACTTCTGCTTGCATCACGTGACTTGCCCCACGCCCTCCAGGCAGGTGAATCTATTTGTGTTGTTGGATCGTTATCTTTGGCGAACAGTAGCCATGACAACAGACCATCCGTTAGTACGTTTCTGCACATGCAATTCCAAACGGAACACTTCTGGATGATTGTTCCTTGGCTTTATGTAGCATTCTATTTTTATTCTATTTTTAATATAAATAAGTGGAAATTCATAACATTGTAGATTGTACGAACATGTAGCTCACTTATAATCACTTACAATGAAGCTCAGTAGCGATATAATCATATGTCTAGCCTTGGATTACGACACTTTACATCGTCGCTCAACTTTCGACTCTTTAAATGTCGCTTTCTTGACACTGACGTCGGAATTTAGGCATCTCATTTCTGGCATAAACTAAATCGTTTTAGGGGGCAGCAGGTTAGGATTCTTGGGGTTGGGCATTCTTCAGTCTGGTGTTGTCCGTCACTCATCACATGCACATGATTATGACTCCGCCAGATGGAGGAGGGGTAAGGTGTCGCTGTGAAAGCTAGCAACAAGCTCCTAAGAAATATGATTGTATAATGTGTATATAGTGGATTTAACCAAGGATGTAGCATGAGCGACCGAGCCTGGCTGGCAGGGCCTCAAATCATACAACTACGAGCTGTTGTCGACAGTACAATGGGGTCGAGGGGCGTCGTCCCTGAAAGCTCTTGCTAACTTCACGCAATTTCAAACTCATATATAGCGATTTAATCATCTTCATGCACGACTATATTTGAGCTACTGAATTGATAAATGTAAGCAGAGGCCATTGGGATTTGAGGTTTTATTACACGTTTGCATTAAACATAGAACCAACCATTGAAGCTTGCATTGCAGGGCCTCGGGGTATGGCGAGCTCATCTGTATAGAATTAGACTAATCATCAATGGAACTATTTATACAATAAAAAAACTTATTTTCTAGACAATATTATTTTTCTTGTTACACTAAACTATCAATGCTCTTAGCATAAGACTTGGTCTGTGGAAGAACAATGGCAATATTCATACTTGGTTTAGTAATTTTTGGCTTAAAGCGTGGACAAGTTATCTTAGATTTGAATAAATCTGTAATTAAAAATTTTGCTCTTAAAATGAGAATAATATTCTTTGCTATGTAGAGTCGTTTCTACAAGGATAATTTAGAGCGAAAACCAGTGGACTGTTATAGGCAGAAAAATATTTTATTCTATTCTGCTGTCATTTACGAACACGGATGTAACAAGACAAGATAGCACAAGAAATCATGGAAAATTGCTTCTTTTTCGTATCAAAATATTAATAAAAAAACAACTAACAAACACTAATGGGGTGGGGAAAACAAATAACGGTTTAGCTCTGCTGAGCACAACAGATTACAGAGTAGACACACGACTGCCATAGTTACAACTTGCAGGTCTACAATAATACTATGAACGGTGACAAAAAAACGAATCCCTGCATTTGGGAAGTAGTAACGAATTAGATGGCTTGTGGTACCTGTCCAATAAAATAATGCTGAAATCCAGGTTTCTGTTAGCAACGTTGAACGAAAAGCACAGAGATACATTGAAAATTGTAGTCCAACTAGGCAAAATGGCCGCGACAATCCCTTTAACTCGAATCCCGCGAGCGGGCGGTTTACCGTCGAATATTTGACCAAATGTCAAGTATGTAGTCAAGACTGCTTACAGAATGGAGAATATGAGACTGAGTTCTCGGTACCAAAGTAAACTCTTGAGCAAAAAAGCTAAGGAATGATTCTACAAAAGGGTTTCCGTTGGTGGATATTCAAGGAGATCTCTGATTCGTGAGAAACTTGGCCGTTGCCTTGGGTCAATGTGCCAACAGCGTTTCATCAATTCATACATGTTGTGTGGACAACCATCAGGACTTTCCATCCTGTATCCGTGGACGACTTTGTCAAGTACTGAGTTGAGCGGCTGCAAGAAATTGAGACAGTAGTACAAGTCAAGTAAATCTACTTTTAAATTATTATTATTATTATT
>OFHS01004662.1:0-13389 GCA_900245855.1 Calvadosia cruxmelitensis
TACATTACATTACATTACATTACATTACATTACATTACATTACATTACATTACATTACATTACACTACATTACATTACATTACATTACATAATATTTTAATGTTAAATTGTTCTCTATTTTTAGTTATTGGTAAACCAACATTGGCAACTTCGGCAACGGCGCTGAGTTATGGAATAAATGCAGAATTGAATTGCACTTTGCGTGGAGATTCACCGTTCTCACCGTGCCAGTGGTTCAAGAACAACGTGATACTTCAAGGACATTCCTCGTGTTCAATGAATCTCAGCAGTACTTGGGCAGCAGCAGGAACCTACTATTGCCGTATCAAAGATGGTGATGAGAAGAGTGAACATTCAAATGTTCAGCAGATAACGTGTGAGTGATTTTGAACGCATTTATCATTGATTTTCACCATGCAATATTGCATCGACGCTTTGGTAACTGCGAGGTGAAGACCCTACAGCACGATATAATCGCAATATATATTAAAACTTGATTTGCTAATGTAAATAGCTCCTTCAATTTTAAATGGATAAGTGAAGCAGACATTAGAAACACTATATTTAGATTGTCTCAAAAGAAAGCAACTGGGATTGACCATATTCAGACAGACCTTTTAAAAATGTGTGCTACTTCAATAGCACATATAGCCTTGAAATCGTTTCTAATAAGTCGGATGGATGATGAATTCCCTTGCTTGCTGAAGCTAGCAAGAGTAATATTAACTTTTTAAAGCGCTTCAAAGTTAAATCAAAATAATTACAGGCCCCATCGCAGTGTTGCCCGTCATTTCAAAGTTACTCGAAAGAGTAATACATAGGCAAATGTTAAATTATATGGAATCAAGCATTTCTTCTATTTAGATATCAATCTGGATTCAGGCATATACACTCCACAACCACCAGCCTGGTAAATGTTACTGATATTTGTCTTAGCGAGTTACTTATACATAAAATGCTAAGAATTGTAAGTCTTGATTTAAAAAGGCGTTTGATACAGTACAGCACACTATTTTTGCTGAAAAATTAGAATTTCAAGGATTCAGGAATATTTGATGTGACGCCTTTGTTGGCGACGGACGTGTTTCTGCGGTCGTCCCATCTGCAACGTTGGGCGTCTTTTTAACTTAAGGTTTTTACTTTTTAAATATATTATCTTAGATTGTAAACTATTTTTGAGCCTTACCTGCTCCTATTTTAACCGTATCTACTTATTTATTATCTATTTATTGCAACGTTAACATTTTATCTTTACTCTTGTGGACCTGTGGATGCCTGATGTTTACTGCTTTGGATGGAGATTGGAAAAATATGATTGTTCATTCGTATAGCCGTGATGAACTCTTAACGCTACGAATTGCAGCTGTCGCATGTACAGACATGGAACGGAGAAATCTGTCTTTACATGGATGTAAAAGGTTTAGAGGCAGAAGAGCGGGGAAAAAATTCAAACTGCTCATCACAACAAAGACCACCTCCCATGTACCAAGACAACAAGGATTATTGTTCTTCTTCTCATGCTATTCACGTATCACCAAGCCAACAGGATCCGCGGCCTGCCATCCGGGACCTTGACGTTGTGGTGCGCCCTCGCCGGTGCTCCACATCGCCAGCAACTATAACTATTGTAACTTTCAATGTGCAAACACTAGTATCACAAACAAGAATGGACGAACTGACAGCTCTCGCCAACGAAAAACAAATTGATATCGTGGCCATTCAGGAACACAGAAATTTCTTCCAAGGCTCATCCAAGATCACCGACGTAGGTCGCGGATGGCAACTGCTGCTTTCGTCGGCGCGAACAGGCGGTCATGGCGGTGTTGGATTTCTGATATCCCCAAGGATAGTCCCGACATTGCTACGCTTTGATATACACCACGAGCGCTTCGCATCAATCAAAATCCAACTGAAGCAAAACAATGCAACAATAGTATCTTGCTACATGTCAACAGCCTGCTCTCCTGATATTTCAAAGATCGAGGAATGCTGCGACATTCTTCAGAAACTCAAGGATAATGCTCCTTCAAGAGACCTGCTGGCCATCTTAGGGGACTTCAATGCTGACCTTCGGGCCAACGGGAGGAACATCAAAAACAAGCACGTCTACAAACAATCGAATTCCGAACACACTAATATCGTGACCGACTTCGTCGTCAGCAATGATCTCATTGCAGTCAACACTGTGTTCAGAAAGCACGTCAAGTCACTCATCACTTTCCATGGCCCAAAGAAACGTAAGGCAAGTCTCGACTATATTTTAATTCCGTCGACGTTCCTGAAAGTGGCGAAAGATGTGCGAAATATACGACCAAGATGTATCCCATCGGACCACACGCTCTTATCTTGTGTAATGGACATCCGCATATTGAAGCCAAAATCATCAACAAAGGCACAGAAGCAACCTGTATGGTCCGCTGTCAATCGACCTGGTACAAAGCAACGGTTTGAGCACCGAGTACTGCAACAATGTCCGAACGTCAACTGCGACTATCAGACCTATGTCAAAGCAGTTCAAATAGCAGCACAAGATGTTCTACCTACGCGTACAAAATCCCGTCCACGTTGCATTTGGGATGACGACATCGAAGTTCGTAAGGCAAGATTGTCCCTAAACAAATCTAACGTTGCTAACCGCGAGCAGCTCCAGAAAGACCTCGATAGCACCTATGCGAAGCAAAGAGATGAGTTGATATCAGAAATTGCAGGCAAAATCACAGCAAACCTGGAAAAGGGACGATTGCGTGCCGTTTGGGACGGTATATCATAGCTCACCGGAAGAAAAATTCACCCCCCGTCGCTAATTGCAGCAGAAAGCGCCGAAGAGAGGTTAGAATCGATGGCCACATACTTCGGTGGTATATTGAACCAGCCGCGTGCTGACATCATACTGGATCCACCTTCCTTCGAAGCGCCATCAAGATCAATGAACATCGGCAACATCACCGAAGAGGAACTGTACAGGGTATGCCAAACTATTGCCCCAGGAAAGGCAGCCGGTATTGATGCAATACCTTCAGATGTCTGCAGACTCATCAAGTTATCATCAAACATCGTTCTGCCACTTTTCAACAAAATAATCAACGGTCATCCTCCCCCGACAGAATTTATTTTATCGATTATCATCACGATTTCAAAGAAAGGCAATTCCACCACTCTGTCCAATCAACGAGGAATCAGTTTGATGTGCTATAATGCCAAGCTCTTCCGGGAAAATCGCAGTACAACCGAGCAGATACTTGCACTTCGGTTGATTATAGATACATGCAAGTCAAGGCAGCGTTGCGTCGTGATGGTTTTTGTCGATTATTCTAAAGCATTCGACAGTGTCGATAGGAAGGCACTCCAAACTATCCTTCGCTTGTACAAAGTCCCAGAGGTGATTGTGGAAACCATCATGGCACTATACACAAACACAACTGCCTACAGTCGTTGCCAATCTGGTACCTCGAAAGTATTACCCACATCATCTGGCGTTTTGCAAGGCGATACCCTTCCTCCTTACCTGTTTATTATTGTAATGGACTACGTCATGCGAATGAGCCTCCACAATGAAGATGCATACACCATCCGACGACGCATGTCCAGAAGGCATCCAGAAATCAAACTTCCTGCGCTTGCCTTTGCTGACGATGCTGCAATTTTGAGCGACAATGCTGCTTCTGCACAAGCCCAGTTCTCACGCTTCGAAACAATCTCAAAAGCAGTCGGTCTACAAGTTAATGCAATCAAGGCGGCAGTGATGTTCGTTGGTGTACCTCTTCCCAAGATTGTAACAATCGAAGGCAAAGTATAATCAAACGTCGGTAATTTTACATATCTTTGTTGCACAGTTCTCGATTGTGCAAAAAGCTTCGAGCAGAGGAGACGCTTGGCCCGCTATGCTACGACGAAGTTGTCGACAATCTGGCAGTCCACATCAAGTGTCAGCGTGAAAGTAGAGCTCTTCAACGCGTGTGTTCAATCTACACTGTTGTACGGTGGGTCAGCTTGGACGCTGACCAGCAGTCTCGAAGAAACAATCAACGCTTCGCATCGTGCGCTGCTTCGTGTGGCAGTGGACATTCGTTATCCAACCATTGTGGCCAACTGCGACCTATATGCATGATGATGAGGTGACGCCTTGGCGTTACAGTTTTGCAATACTTTTTGCCCAGAGCTTCTTGTTCTGCACATCCGCGACCTTCAGACCCGCTGTAGTTAGATCTTGTTTGAGCTGTTCGTCGTAGGTTATTCTCAAAGCACCTCCACGCCGGAACGGCTCTGTAGGATTGTAGCGGAGGACGGTGGCGAGGGGGCATTCTGACCGTCTGAGAACGTGGCCCACGAGTGCCAGCCTTCTCTTGCGAAGTGTCACTGAGGCTGGTGGCACAGATGCTCGGGTGTAGCGGTTGTCGTTTCGCATCACATCAGGGTATACGACGTTGAGAGCCCGCCGTAGAAGTGCCCTGTGGCTTCCATTCACTTCTTTCTCGAGCGTCGGTGTAAGAGTGATGGCTTCCAATCCGTAGAAAAGAACACTCTCTACACATGCCCTGAAGAGGTTTACTTTCACGGAGTCACTGGCGTCGCTGCACCATACAGAATTGAGCTTCTGGACTGCCACTCTCGCCAACTGTCGACGCTTCACCCATGCGCTTCGATTATCGTATACGTCACATCCGAGGTAGGTGAAATCCTTGACTACTGCGAGTGCTGCTCCTTTGGATGTGGTGACCGACAAGGATGTATCGAAACCGATCTGAAGTACCTCTGTTTTGGTTTCGTTGATATCCCGACTTCTTTTGCAACAAACTCACAACGTATGAGTTGTCGTTGAGCCGCTTCCGGACTGTCACTCAAAAGCGCGGCATCATCAGCGTAAGCCAGTTCAGAGAGCTTGACTGCGAGATGTCGAGATGACATCCGCCTTCTTACAGTGAATGCGTCATCGTCGGAGAGAGATCGGAGTACGTAGTCCATCACAATCACAAACAAATAGGGAGCGAGCGTGTCACCTTGCAGGACTCCCGAGGTGGTCATGAATTCGTCAGTGTTGCCTTTTTGAGTTCGGACGTATGCTTTCGTATCGGTGTATAGCGACATGACCGCATTCACGATTTCCTCTGAGACACCGTACAAACCAAGAATGCTCTGGAGTGCGGATCGGCAGACGTAGTCAAACGCTTTTGAGAAATCAACAAACAGAATCACGAGTGGTCTTTTTCGCGACTTGCAACCGTCAATGATGATACGTAGAGCAAGGATTTGCTCGGTCGTGGAGCGACGCGGTCGGAATCCGGCTTGAAGCGGAAGGATAACTTCTTCCAGTCGTTCCCGTATACGCATAAGCAGCAAACGATTGAAGAGTTTGGCGGTGGTGCACATCAGAGCGATACCGCGCTGTGCGGAAGGCGCAGAAGAACCTCCCTTCTTCGGAATAGCTACAATGATTTTTTGACGCCAAATTTCTGGTGGATCCAGTCCACTGATTATGCCGTTGAACTCGGGCAAGAGAAGCTGCATGAGAGGTGATATACTTGCTATATCCGATGGCAGTTCGTCAGGTCCCGCTGCCATCCCAGGAGGCGTAGCACGGCACGCGTTTTTCAGCTCAGTTTGAGTGACTGGTATTGTGACAACGACCGTTGTTGGCGGAGGAAGGTTTGTAGGAGGTGCAAGCACTGTCGTCACAATGGGCGCATTGAGAACAGCTTGGAAATGAGATTGCGTCATTTGTAGCCTCTCCACCACGGAGTCGGCAGATACGATGCTAGTTGGCTTGCGTTTCCGACCGGTCAGGTTGTCGATAGCTTTCCATACGTGCACACCTCGTCCACTTTCGTGATGCTGATTGAGAGAATGTACTGTCTCCGCAATAGTAGCGTCTCGCAGTTTGGCATGTGTCTCTTTGAGCTCGCTGGTTAGCAAGTTCCTCTGCGCTGGATCGCTGGTCGTGGATAGAGCAGATCGGATGGCCTTGAGATTAGGGTGGTTGTTCCAGCCGACCGATGGTTTTGGTTGGCATCGAAATGGTTTTGGTTGGCATCGACCTATATGCAACTACCAAGGTCATCCACGCATCCACTGCCTTGCGAAGAAGCCGCCTTGCTCTGCTTGGTCATTCCCTACGTCGGCCTAACACTCCTCTCTCGTTGTTGTTACGTCATCAGCCTATTGAATGCCGACGTATAGGGGCGTCCACAAAAATCTTATTACGACCAGATCCAAGAGGACATCACTGCTATAGGTCTACACAGCATGGATGCAGCCAACAAGCTGGCGAATAGCAGAAGTGATTGGGCAAATCGCATCCGTCAATTTTGTTAACGATGTCATTAAATGTAGTCAAGGTCTGCCAGTTTTGTATTGTACAGTTACAAAGTTGTGATGGTTATACGCGCCGCCACCCTTACGTTATGGTGCCGGCAAAGCGTGTAAGAGAGGAATATTTCAAATAGCGTTTGATCGAATCGAACGCGTTCCGAAAGTCAATCCTTATAAAAACTTCCGTCTCTTGGCGAGATAAGAAGAATCTGGGGGCATGTAGTGCGGCTTCGGCACCATGTCTAATACCGCACTCGAGTTGCTTGGGAGGCAAAAATTCCTTAGATGAGGTTAAACCGGATCTTGCTGCAGTTTTTGAAGTCAGCCGTCGTATAGTGTTCCCAACAGCTATAGGTCGCACTCTTCCCTTAGGTTTAGATAGGGCGTGCAAGTTGGCGCCGTAAATAAAATGACAGATAACGGGTGGAACGTTACCAGATAGCATGATGCTTACGACATTTGTCAAGATCTTGGAAGGCTCACCGGAGGGGTTACTGAAAGTGGTAGTTAGTTTTTGAAAGTGCTGGGGTTTCAACAAATCAGGACCAGCAGCAGAATCAGGAGCAAAACTTGTGACTGTTGCCAAGGCATCATTTGAATTACACTGCAAACATTCCAAGGCCTGGGTATTAACATTGGCAGCAGATAGGAAACCCGGGGATTACTTTTCGGGTACCTGGCAGCAAACGCCGTCTTTATATTTGCGGATGGAGGCAATATGCTTTCGTTTGATGAAGCTATTTTGGCAGCGCCATGAATGTCGAAATTATTATGCTTTCGAGCAATAAGTTTCTTAAAGGATTTGCTATATTGCTCTCAGCTAGAATCCTGCCCAGAAGGAAGTTCCATGACATCTGGTAAAAAATCCAGCAGGATTTGGTTCATCACACCATGCACAGAGAAGAGATCATTTATTTGTTGCTTTACTTTTGATATGGGGGAACCATTTGTTCTATTCATTGGCTTGCGCAGACAGGGCAAGTGCAAAAACAATTATCCAACTCCAAGGGGAATTCTGATCATAGACAAATTTCAGAACCTTTGTGAGGGCTTTGACAGCCAAATTCTTGCTCCTCTTGGAATGTGGTAAAGAAGGCGAACACATACGTGTTTTTTCACAAGCAACTCCAAAACTTCCATCGGATTGGACTCTTCGTGAAACGTATTATGGTCCACCGTGGTAGCACTCTCAGGGGTAAAATTTCGATGAACATTATGTATATTGCATTACCACTGGGGTAACAACATGGAAAGTTTTTTGTAAGGCCAATGCAGGTGTTATACACAAATTCCAGGCAAGTATACAGTAGATAAATTCCAAAAATTATAAAATAGAACAATGCGGATAGTTTTAGAATGTCTTTATAGAACACATCGTAAAGATACGCGTAAGAGACTGGGATGGAAGGATATCGGGCAGCTTGTTCGGTACTGGCAATGTGTTTGGATGTGGAAAATTGCAAATGTTGGGAAACCATCCTATCTTATTATGAGAGAAGCACCCGTGCTGCTTCAACTGGTTGTTTTAGGGTACTGAAGAAACATCTGCATTAGTTCAGTCTAATGGTGTTAGGGTCTGGAATACCCTGCCAGCTCAAATCTGTAAATATTGCAAAATTCAAAGTTGAGTATAAACAACATACAATATTGTAAATAATGCACCATGACCTTCAAGATTTGTATTGCTGTATAAATAGAATAATAAATGTCGTTTGTATTATATTTTTCTGCTCTATGAAAAAAGTTGTAATATTATAATAGTATAATAATATTGAGCTTAATGGATTTTTCAGAATAAAATAACACACATACAGAGAATGGCGACATTGTAGCGGTAGTCATACTCTAGAATATGTTGCATCAGATGGTATTTTATGTACGCACGGCAAGTAGCTTGTATGAGGACACTACAATTAGTTCTCTACAAAACAGTACGGCACGAAATTTACCAAACACAGAATGCTTGATTATGCACCAGAGTAACGGGCTTTGAGAGATAACGGAAGGCATCGTTTTACAACAAGAGAATAAGGTCATTCTTCGTGTTTACATAATTATGTTACGAAATATTGATCGGGTAGGAGGTTTTAGTCAAAGACGCAGGACAAAACTTATTTTGACTTATAATTTTCGAACAAATGCATGAGACGATGCTTGCGACGCAGAATTGTCAAACTCGTGCGAAAGCCTTTGAAATGACATAAAATTTGCACGAAACTGCCTTAAAAGCAAACGTAAGAGACATCTTCAGCAGGCTGGGATCTGAACTGGTAGGAAAGAAGAGCATATGCAAGAAATAACGACCACTGGATAACAATCCACTGAGAGAAGATAAACAGATGGGTAGAACCTGTTCAGTTGCCTAGTAACAGCAAGGCAAGACACTTGCGGCATGCTTTGTCCTCTTTGCTGGTCTCTTCAGGGACATCTTCGCCTCCTCTTGAGCAGACACTATCTGATTGTGAGGCAAACCAATCAGGAGTACAGTTCTTCTCCCCAGTTGCAGACTTAGAGTCAGAAGGACCGTCAGACGGAGCAGGGTTTGGCGATATGTGCTATGAAAAAGTTAAATTTCATCAAAACATTACATGACATCACATATTTGATGAAGTCCTGTATTTTAAGCAAACGTTTTTTGCCCAATCCAGGATATTTACAACTCAGTAAGGCTGGAATGGAAGGCATTTCTGAGGAATTTATATGTTCAGTCTCCGCTTGGGTTGTCGCATTGGCAATTACCAACCTTGAAGAAATGTTTCTCAAGCAATGATCAATATGTTACGTGTCTATGTTAATCTCCAGGGTATGCTCTTTGCGTTCAGAGATAACTTCATGTGAAAAGAGCAGAGCAAGGTTATTACAGATTGCAAATTTGTAGCGACAATATACGAAATGCGTTACGAAATGCGTTGCTGACCTGCAGAGCCCGTTTCTTCTAGCATTTTTAACTTTCCTTTTTGCAATAGAATTCAATGCAATAGAATACAATGTAATGCAATGCAATACAATGCAAAATAGTTAAATATTATACAATACAATTTTGAACGAAACCCAGAATAAATTAAGTAATTAACTTGTCACTACTATAATCCTTTCTTCAAGCTGGATAATTTTATCTATTTAAAGATTCCGGCCAACGCTTTCGAGTCTTTATCGTGTGTTTTTTTCAGACGAGTTTCCGCAAGATCCGTACGTCACCCTTTCCACAACAGTAACAGACGCTGTAGCAGAAACAAGATCAGTATCAGTGGAGTGCACGCTCTTCAATGCCACAAGACCCATCGCATACAACTGGATGCTCGAGAATAAAAACATTAGCAGCGTGTCAACTCTTCATTTCTCCAGCGTCAAGCTAACAGATGCTGGTACATATACTTGTGTTGCAACTGGCAAGAAAGTACAAATAGCTGCTCCATTTAGGCTATTGGTGCTCAAAGAAATAGGTACGTTCTTATGGTGTGGTTTATAAGAAGCAGAAGTTGCGTATATTTCCAACGAGGGTAGATGGTAAACACTTGTTTCCTACGTTAAAGTATGTGCCTTCGACCTCACGATATGCCGTATATAATTTTAAAGATATTCTTTGATATTTATACTGTATAATGCAGATTCCACTGTTATTGAATAAAATTAGCAATAATTATGAAGATACTGCAATAAGCAGCAAGAGATATCTTTCATAGGATTCAAAATAGTAGCAATATTCTACCAGAGGCCTACATTGTTTGACAATATTCTTTAAATCTGGTCAAATACAGCATAACATTTCATGCGAGGTAATGTTCATAATGTAAAGATAATTTACGACTATCTTCGGGAAGTAGTCCATGATAACAAACTTGAAAAAGTACAACATCGGATTGTTCTTAGCTAAATTTTCATGCAATTTCTTACAATGTCCTCGATTGTATTTCTGGGAACACATTTGAAACACCCGTCGGCAACTTTAAATCAATGTGTGCATATGTGATATGAAGAGGAATAATCAAATCGCAACTGTGTCAATAGTTTGTTCAACAAAGTGCATTTATTGCTGTCAGTAGAGTTCAAAGCACAATTTTTATCTACTTAAGAAGCAACACCCACTGTTCTACTCAACCTTCAATTGAAAGCTTGATTAGAGATCCGTTGCTGTCGTTATTTCACGGCTGAGAAACAATTTCTTGAAACCATCAAAAACTCGCTTTTCTCTGATTGGGCGACATTGATCATTTATTCATCCGACTGACGTTATGGTGAGAATGCTGAAGATGTCTAGGAAAATGGACAAAATAATTGATGTAACGGTATTGTAGGCACGTGGTTTTCAAATGAAATTGCCAACTTGTTACAGCCAAAGGCAATCCAGAAATGGATCTTCATAGATAAGAATAGGGTTGAATGCACTCCGAACAAAGAATTATCCTGGTGTCATGATTATGTTGCAAAGGTCAACTGACACGAACTAAAATTTAATCATGAATTAAGATTGCGCTTGATGGATTGCAAAGTACGGGATATATATTCATTTTGCAAACGATCTGTTATTGCTTCATATATACTTGCAGGATTGTCTTTCAATATTTCTATTCGCGTGCTGTGGTATATCTCTGGAGGATTGATGCTTAACGAGTCAGCTCTTCTAAAGGAGTTCCAGAATGAGCGTGATAAAACCCTTTTAAATAACTTCACGAAAGCAATGGAACTTGAGGTAACGACCCAACGTAGCATTTAGTAATTTTATATAGTGACGCCACGTTGGGCGATCAACCCTTTCAAATGAAATTGAGTTGAATTAAGGTGTCACGTGAGTTAGACACTGCCTCTAGGTGGTATAAAACATCATCACGTTGATCAATTCATTACCCCATTGGCCCTCATGCCACCTGATAGACCTCAAAAACTCCCAAGAGAATGGACAAAGCGCAGTTCCAATTCATGACGGGATGCAAATTTTGATAGGAACTTGGTTTTGAGCTGAAATCAACAACTTTGACAGCCAAGAACAATGATTGAAATTGACCATTATTGACAAGAGTACGGCTGATTGCGTTGAAAACAAAGCATATTCCTGGCGTGTTCACCTGTTGCAGAGTTCAACCCGCTTAAATACTGACATGCTGTGGGACTGTGCATGGGGGATTAAGCTACATTGTAAGACAACTTGGAAGATCCATCATCGTGCATGTTGCGAGGTCCTTTTATATTCTGAATTCAAAATACTTTAACTGAATTTAGTAGAAATATTGCATTACATGTTGAGCAAATTAACGGTATTCAATATAAATATAATAGAAATGTTTGAGATCAACATTGACGTTTCTCATTGCAGATGGATTACCTTCTTGCCAACAACAGTTTTCTATCTCCTTACTATATCAGTTCTGGAGTGTTCAACATCAGGTATAGATACCGTAAAATACTTTATTAAATTCTGAGACAATACTCTGACAGAGCTTTGAATCAAATTTTACATTCAGAAGTTGAACAACTGATACATAGAGAGCCCTATCTAATAAAAGCATTCATTTTGAATTAATGCATGCTCTCAGTGTAAATCACGTCATAAAATGCAAGAAAACGCCCACAAGCCATTATTGTGGATAATCTTTGAAGTATTTAATAAGACACATAGAATGATGTTTTTTAGTTAGAAAGACTGAAAGCTTGATTCGATATTGATGCTGACACAGTTAGGTTAGATTATTATCCTGGTAAACAATTTTTCCTTGACAGTATGGCGATACAGTTTATGAAAATTGAAATCCAATCTCTTGGCTATTTTAGATAATCAACTTGCCGCAAAATGTATGAGACTCTTTCAATTGTCAGGTCATACACTGAACACATATTTCCTAGACAAGAATTGTTTCTTATTTTCAAGTATCAATCTTCGTAGATTAAGACTTTGTCTATTGAAAAGCTATAGCAATATTCATATTTGGCTTAGAAATTAGTGGCTTACAACGTGGACAAGTATAGTTTATTGGATTTAAGAACAATATTTCTTGAAATAAGAAATTGTACTCCTAAAATGGGAATAACATTTTTTGCTATGTATATAGATCTTGTGAAAAAAGTTTATCGTAGCAAAGCATTTCAACCAGAAAAGTTCCTAAGGTTAAACATTGATAGAAAAAATAAGAAAATCAAAGTTTATTTCTCCATTTACTACTTGGCCTACCCTAACTTGATTTGTCCAAGGTTTGATGGCATATTTGCATGAAAGTATGCACACTTTGCTATTTGACTACTATAAGATTCTTCAAACTCAATGCTATACCTAGCCGATTTGAACATTACCGGGTGCGCTGATTACAGCAATAGCTTTAATTTCAACGCATTCATTCGTATTTATACTTTGTATTTAATGTAGTTATTAGTTCTTGTAAATATGATATTATGTGGTCAGTTAGTTTAGAGTTCACGTTTTTACATTGAACTGTTTATTAGGGACATTAGATTCGATGATATTTTGATAGTAGTTTATATTCTGAGCTTACAGTATATATTTATAATTTATTTTTCATTTTTGTCAAACTAATACTTGATATAGTATACGTACGATGCACATAGTAGCATATTAAAATACAATAATTAGTGTTACATATCCTGATCCCTATTAAATACAGGAAGAACTGGAAACTATCTAATATACATTATAACTATTTCATTGTATGCTCTATGAGCTAGCAATATCAATAATACTAATTTTGATCATTTCATTTTGGTCAAATTCGATAATTAAAGATCAACAGCATGCACCACGAAAGCACTTATACCTCAACATTATGACGATTTCATACTATGTCAATGATAAATTATATAATTTTTTTCCACGAATACTTCTAGAATGCTCTATAGAATGGTCCCATAGTTTTCCATAGTGTGATGTATCTAACCGTAATTTATGGAAAAAGTCTGTTGATGCATGTGTTGCAAAGAAGAGGAACGGACTGTTCAGATGAACAGTACCGTCCCAAAACCAAACCAACCAATAGTTTCACGCAATGATATCTGATAAATATGATTTTTTTCAGATATGAGACATTGATTGTGGATGTGATTGTTCAGCTGGATGAAAGGGCCAAAAATTTGACTTTT
>OFHS01004663.1:663-13387 GCA_900245855.1 Calvadosia cruxmelitensis
ATCCATCCATCCATCCATCCATTTATTCATTCATTCATTTATTCATTCATTGATTCATTGATTCATTGATTCATTGATTCATTGATTCATTCATTCATTCATTCATTCATTCATTCATTTGTAGTACGTTATGCTTGCGTATTCATGTTTTATGTCTGTCGCAAGATGGCCAGCTGAGAACTATATATAGAACGATACATCAAAGAAAGATTGAAATCCAACCTATTTGTTTCCTTGTAGTAGATTCATGTCTCTCTCTCTCTCTTTGTATTTTTGAACAGAGAATTGGTTTCACATTTACGTTGAATCAGCGGCAGGCTGGCTTATAGGCGGTGACTCGCACTTCGTATTGAATGAGATGGAAAGCCACATGTGGAGTCGTGGCATGAATATTGTCGACATCGATTTGAATTCTGGTGAGGAATTCGTTCGCTTAACGTGCACAATTACTTTTGTGCGAGTAATGATGATATATCCGTAAATACAGTGACATTATTAAATTATTTCCTTCATCTTTACTTTTCATATACGTTGCTGAAAACATGAATGCTCAATAAAACCTCGATCTTCAGCCAGTACATTCGATTATTATGACTAAGTTGCTAAACTATTTTGGACTAGCCGATTCGAGCTGCTACGCATCTTTGGCCAGCATCAAATGCTACACATTGCTTGTCAGCTTAGTTACGATACGACTCCTAACCTTATTAAACAGAAAACATAGCTCGGCTTCAAGGCAGCCTTTTTCCAAAAATGGTGCAGTTCGGTTCTTGGACTAGCTTCAACTTTCGATGTTTCCAAGGAGATTTTTGAATGGTTCCTGAAAGCGGTAAACACCGCAGTCAACGGAAAATCACAGATATGATGATCGTTTTTGACACAATTAATAACAACAATCAGAGGCTCGTTACGTGAAAAAACAAGCGGCAACAACACCGCGGTCTATCTCAAATTTTACCTTTCTGAAGAGCAACTCTCAACAGAACAACAGCAGATATATGACGTAGCTTCGTCATGCGAATAACCGCCAATAGTAAAATGTTCCACTTTATTTGCATCTGTTTACAATAAAGAGAAAACGCATTAATTGCTTGACACCGAAGAGCGGCAAACACCTTATTCACGGGAGCCATGATGATTTTTATTGCACAAAAATAAAGCGACCGTTGTGAAGGCTGTGAGACATCGCATGTTTACAAATAATTCACGTGGCCCATCGAATAGGAGTGACTTCTGATTATCGCGAAATTCAAATAGGAGCGGATTAAGAGTCATCCGACGCTCCAAAGACGCTCCTATCGCGAGTACAGTGCTTACTGTAGAGGTGTCGATACCATTTATACATCCTGGAACACTTCTAGTATGAGGGTTGGTGCAATCCAAGCCAAATTTGATTTGTTTTAACAGCTTTCAGTTCAGCGAGCATATTTAGAAGGCTGTAAAGGACTGCAGAATAAATTTGTTAATCTTGTACACGATTCCTATATCCTCAGTTGTTGCATTGAAATTACTTCGACAGGCTCATATTCAGAAGAAACGTTTGACACACATGAGAATGGCATCAATGCGCAGAAGGAAGCAGCCGAGTTCATTGCTGGCATTCCAAAAGGGTACGTTACAAGAGTTAGTTTGAATTATTTAGTAAAGTCCCTGATTGAAAGAGTGTATTAAACAATTTAGTTTTTTACTTGGCTTCTAGCACGTGACTCTAGGCTTAGAGTACGATTGTATTCCAAATACTTAGTTAGTTACTTTTCACTTATAGACTATAGTTGATCTTGGATACATTTTGAAGATAAAATAAGCTTCAATGCATTCATGTATGCATGGAAAAATCCACAGCAGATGGTAAATTGCAATATTTTTAAAAACACACCTGCAAATGATACCTTCTTTTATTACGCTAACATAAATGAAAGTAACTTTGAAAGTAAATGTAACGGTCAACGTTTCCTGACAGGAAACTAATAACTTTGAAAAGTTACTTTAGAGAATAGTAACTTTGAAGAGCAACTTTTCATTTTCAAAATAAAGTAACTTTAACTGTAACTAGTTACTTTTAAAAGGTAACTTTTACAGCCCTGGTAACAACATTTTGACGTTTTTAAAAGAGATGTAAATAATTCCTGATCACCTTGTGACGAGATGAAAGTAAATGCACAATAATAAACTTACCAATGCTGAGTATTATGCACTGGGAATTCAGAAAATTGACATGTATAGATAATATCACGGAAATTGAAATGTCATTATCAAATCATATCTATATATTAAAGAAGTATTATTAGAATGTCATTAAATTGAAGTACATAATTATTATAAGAATAATCTATCGATAATAAAATATTTTACCATTATGTAGATACTCTAGGTGACATTATAGGGAAGACAGTTGTTTTAATTGCGCATTATGTCTGTTGTATGAGGTATTTTAAACATCAGAGGACTACAAGGCTATTTATATTACATGTGAATTTACTGACAAGAGGAAATATCTAGCGATTAAAACTGATTAGCAACTTACTGCTACAATTCAAGTTTGTCAAAGGGTATTACGAGTGGCGAGTATGTTGATAATTTTCTCTGAATGTAATACTCTTTTGTGCGCATATCGTCGAGAAGACTGCACCTCCATAATTCACCGATGATGAGTTCCGCTTTCTTGACCTTATTTTCAAGAAAGAAACTGAAAATGTTTTCATGATTTATAATAGACAACCTACGAATTTCAGGAAGTGCAGAAGTAGTCTGAGATCTCTTGTGGACATGCAACTTGTTTTAACTCTATTGACGATTGTTTTGTTTTCTTTAGGCGGATCGTGCTTCTCTTTGTTCATGACAGTGCAACGACCTACGGCAGTGATTATCCATTGACTGGTCCTACTTATGAAAGTCTCAGCCCCTACATCGACACAATCTACTACAGAAATTGCTATTGTTTGATTGGTTGCCAAAAGTGTGGACCAACATTCCCCTCTGTTAAAGTTATGATTAGAGTCAGTGGGAGCGTTTGCAAATGTGTCTTTGAAGGGTTTCTAATGATGTGAAAAGGGAATGTGAAAGAAAATAGCACCACTCAGACAACTGAGCAAGATAGAGTATGTTGTAAATAAAGGGTTAAATTCCATTTGCAATAGTACTTAAATTTGACAGATGGTCTTTGAAATTGGTTAATCACGTTGTAAGAAAAGGAAATAGTATACTTGCATTGTTTGCTAGTCCATTGTGAATTGCAGATGAAAAACTGAGAGAAACTTTGAGTGTATACATAATAAATTGGGATCTTTTAGAATGCACTTACTGAAATTCTTTTAGATTGCGTGGGAATGTTTTAACAGTGGCAGGTCAAAGGAAGCGGTCGGTCGCTCCTGGTAAATTAAAAATGTTAGAATGCATTATATAATATAGATAAATTTCATGCCAAATCAAGCTATAAGCTGCCGATCCTGCACATAGTGCATTATTTATACCATAGAATTCTATCAAAGACGCTTTCTAGAGGCAAATCTTCCTCAAATTGTCCAGTGAGAGAGCTTCGGGAGCCACCTTAAGTGAGACATTTTAGTGTGACAAGGCTTCGCTCCCACAACTCATCTCTTTGGATCCATTCCTGTGTATATTTAATGCTATAGAACGATAGAAAGTACTTGTTCTGCATAGACGACGTTCTCACATAACCGTATTGGAATTGTGGAAGAAATAGATTCTTAGTGCTTGATCTCACCAGTCTCATCTTTGTGTTTGATTCTTTATAAACGGTCAATAGAATCAGAGATTAAGTCTTTCAAGGAGAAACCATTAGAAAATTCCCAAGCTTCAGAGAAGTACCATTGGTGGACCACATATTTATTTATTCTCTTCAGAGGATAGCACAAAGCCGTCAGCCAGCGACGCCATCATTATAAGACAATTTTAGAATGCAAGTTTATAGAAACATCCAGTCGTATTATGTTACTTTGCTGCATGATTAAGAACTGTATATTTTATGTCAGGAAAGCAAGCGCAGTGTTCCTTAGTGGTTATTGCGAATTAAAACTCAACATGGAAGGAAAACATATTGCAACAACTATTATATTGTTCGCAATCCGTGACCTATTTAAACCGCATAATTGATGTTTTGAACATCAACAGTAAGTACTGCTTTCACCGATTCGTCATGTGGAGACGTCGTTACTTGATCTAGTACCTAAGTTGAACCGTTAGATGAGTTCAATATCCGTACGGTACATGTAACCGTGCTCCCAAGTTCCAATGGGTTCATTGGCTGGGTTCATCACCGCAATGAATCCACCAATACAAGATATTGATTTTTCAAATCAGGCACTGAACGCTATTGGACTGCATTTTACCCCCATTCTTTATCATAAACCGAACTTCCTTGTTATAAACATCTGGATCCAGCCATGCCTACACGCCTTTAACAAATTAAATAGTTCTCAAACCACAAAACGGATCTGGTCAAACTCGATAGAGAAGGACAGTAGCAAATCCAGAAACCAGTCGTGCAAAATGGAGCGGGGGGCAACAGGTAAGAATCATAAACAAAAAATTTGCCCAAACAAGTTGGTGATCAGGGAGCGCTGAAAGGTGCCTAGCGTATCTAGGGTTGAAACTTGATTGGGTCGATTAACCAATCCCCCAAGAAATTGAGCTATCTATTATCAATTATCACGAAACATTACACATTATCGATACATTTGTGTTAAGAAAATATATTTTAAAAACAACGTTATCATTTGAAAAATTTATAATGAGGAAATATACGAACTACAAAGAAAGGCATTGCCATAAGCACTGAAAGAAATGTTATCATTAGACATATTTAACTTGGTTAAAATTTGTATAATAGAATTCTGAAATTTTTTGACAGTATGCCTCACAATTTTATCAAATTATGTTTATCTGGATGACATTTTCAAACGTTATTGGTACCAACTGCCCTATAGTAATAGACAGATCAAGTTAACGCAGACTTGCAACTTGTTATCTGGTGATGCTTAGCATGTTCTGCAAGAGAGAAGTGTACATTGTTGGAACTCCTCTAGAATTGAAATGCTTTTTCTTCCAAGGCAATTGCTAGCACAGGTATACATCACCACAACTACTAATCTATTGGTAACATCGAAGTGTTCCATCATGTACACTATGCGGAGTAGTTACGTCATCAGTTACATGTCCTTCCAAATACCTACTGTGATCTTCGATTGCAATCTTCAATACAAGGAGTTATGATGCTCCAGCTGACAGAGAGAGCTTGCGGCATTGTCAGCAGGGAACAACTTCGCGATTATTGCTGTCCAAGAACATCGCATCATACATCAGGAGCCAATTTCCTACCACAATCTCGGCAAGGGATGCACCCATAGTTACATCTACTGCCAATCACAAGGCCGTTGGAGCATCGGATTTTTGTTCAACTCCTCTGTGGACCTCAAATTTGTTCGTCTCACATCACATTCATCCAGGATTATGGAGGCTAAATTAAGTTGTCTAACCGAATAGTCCATGTATTCTCCATGAATTCTCTCACAGCATGTCTCCCGATTGGATGCTACATCATTTTATTCTCAACTGTCTTCTATCGTGCAACTTATCCCGTCCCGTGACATTATTATCATCGCCGGTGATTTCAGTGCTTGCCTCACCAGTGCACCATTCACTGTCGGAAAAATAGCAATGGCAACTCGGATCTACTGTTTGATCTAGATAATTTGTTTAATCTGACATCGCTCAACACAACTCAGAAGAGCGTGGAAAAGCGCGCCACGTTCTTGGAGCCCAACTCGAGAATGGAACGCCTAGATCACATCCTCACTAACTTTTCTCGTCTTTTCTACGACTTTGATACTCTTTCACCTTATGCAGTTTCATCTGATCACCGTCTTGTTTACGTTTCATTGAAATCGAAGCTGCGCAATCATCATCCCAAAATGCAAGCGATCTATATTGACGTGGGAAAGTTTACCAGACGTAAAGGAGGAATTTACAAGGCAATTAGATCAGGCTCTCGCGATTCAAAAGTCATTGGCATTGCGGGAAATTTCCTTTAAAGATCTCGCCGGTTATTTTTTGAAAATGGCAAGTGCTGCTTCCAAAATCAACATCGAAGTCGATTCCATGCTCCTGGGACAACGACGCTTCTGTCATCAAAGCGAGGCGTGCACTGAAGAAAGCAAAGCGGCGCTGTTTAACATCGTCACCGCCCACACAATCGGATGAAGATGAAGTAAAGAAATGTGCTAACGACCTTGCAGCTGCTCACAAGTCCTTTGTTGAGAAGCAAATGACTGATATTATTCAATCTGTTTAAGCAGCATCGGACATTAATAGGCATCAAGTTGCGTGGAAGGCAATCAACTCGCTACGAAAGCGATCCGGGACATGTCTTCATGTTGATGCTTTCAATGCTTCAGAGGCCAATGTCATCATCAAAGACTACTTCTCCATTCTGCTCAACCCAAATGTGTCATCTTCTCCACCGGATCTCATTTATTCACCTAATTTCACCTCGCCCAATCCTGAAGAGTACAACACAAACCTAATTGACGAAGAAGAACAGCATCTGGTCCTCGAGGAAATGAAACCGCTATCCTCTCCAGGCCCTGATGACATCCCTGTCGAAGCTCTTCGGATTCCTACTATCAAACGTGAGCTTCTGCGCATCATGAACTGTATGCTTAAAGAAAAATCAGTTCCACCTGAGTGGCGTGTCTCAGCTGTCCTGCCCATCCCGAAGAATGCCTCTCGCAACCTGCATCACCAGCTCGGCATCTATTTGATGAGTACGGCAACGAAAGCGTACCATAAAGTGCTTTTCCTTAGGCTGCCGCCATGCAGTCATTGACCCGTTACTTCGCTACAACCAGAACGGTGGCAGGAAATCCCGTAGTACTGCTGGGAAAATCTTGTCACACAGGATCATCATGGATACCTGCAAAACGCACCAATCATAAGCGCAAATGAACTAATTATAAGAGCATTGCAACAAATCCATGCATTCTAAGATTCAAGTTCGTAAAGTATACAGTCCAAGAGTGTCTCAGTAATTTTCAACTGTAATTTACAATGAGCTAGCAAGCCATACTCGTGTATGTTAATTCAATTTTATTTGCCGTGTGACTAATACATTTTCAAGATCATCCGTGTAAATTAAGTAATGATGCTAACGGAGTTTAACCTTTTACGTAAAACTTCCCCTGTCTTTCGTCGTTGCCAGAAATTCTGCTTTCTCTCGTACTTCCGTTTCAAATCATTAGAAACCCTTTGAAGACACATTGGCAAATGCTACGCTCCTCTCTCTTGATAACTCTCACAGCAGGGAATGTTGGTCCACACTTTTGGCAACCAATCAAACAATAACAATTTCTGTAGTAGATTGTGTCGATGTAAGGGCTGAAATTTTCATAGGTAGGACCAGTCAATGGATAATTACTGCTGTAGGTCGTTGCACTGTCATGAACACAGAGAAGCACGATCCGCCTAAAGAAAACAAAACAATCGTCAATAGAGCTAAGCCAAGCCAGCACGGATTACCTCAGTACTTCTTGAAAATCGTACGGTCTATTATAAATCGTGCAAAAATGTTCAGTTTCTTTCTTGGAAAGAAGGCCAAGCAACAGGAACTCATCCTCTGTGAATTATGGAGGTGCAGTCTTCTCGACGACAGGCGCACAAAAGAGTATTACATTCAGAGAAAACTATCAGCATATTCGCCACTCGTAGTACTCTTTGGCTAACTTGAATTCTAGTAGTAAGTTGCTAGTCAAATGGTTCGAAAGGATCGATTTCAGTCTTTTAGAAGCCGTAGCTGAGCTGAGAAGCAATGCGCAGCATTCGACTTTGGCTGAAGCAACCTAGCAGGTCGGATTAGCTATTTATATGATCTATAATATTCTTGAAGTTGATTTTACTATCTTCAGGTAGGAGATACCACTTTAAGGGCTAAAACAGAGAACCTTGATTTGAATTGGACTAGTTAACATCCACTCAGGTGCGAAGCAACGACGCTGAACGCAGCTACGCAGCTGCGTTAGCAGCGCTGACCAGCTAGTACATTATATTTTACTCTCCAAAATTAACAAGTAAGGCTTATGGGATGATTATCCTTTCTCAAAATGTTGTTTTTAGATCAATTAATGTTGTTTGCTGTCTTGGTGATACGTTTCAAAATAAAGAACAACTTGTTGTAATGTTTTAATTATGTATGTGTCATCAGTCTCACTCCCATGCTAGATCAAGGGCGAGGCTGGGGACACGAGCAGAATAATAATGGCGGAAACCTAGACGGAGACTAATTCTAGTTCTCAGCATTATAACACAACTAACCTATCAATTTGAAAGAACTCAATGCACCTGATGCAACATGCATGTTATTTAATGAATTGATGCAATGTGAAAGATTTCTGCCTCAAAATGAATTACATTAATACATTGAAGACATTTATTGTGGACAAGCATTGTTTTCTTGCTTAAAGTACCAGCTTCAAGTATCAAATTTCCCGTTTTAAGGAGCAACTTTCTTGTTTCCAGTACAAAAGTTCTCGTTACCAGTATAAAATTTCCTGTTTCAAGTATATACTTTCTTGTTTCCAATTAAACTTTTCTTTCAAGTACACACTTTCTCGTTTGAAGTACAAAGCTTCTTGTTCTAAGTACAAATATCCTTGTTTTTAGTTTAAATTTTCTTGTTACAAATTCAAACGTTCTTGTTTCAAGTATAAATTTCCCTTCTTCAAGTACAAACTTTCTTGTTTCAAGTATGAACTTTCTTGTTTCAAGTACAACATTTATTGTTTCAGATGTCGAAACAAATAAATAATAAATAGCATTTCGAAATCAAATGCTAGTATTCCAGTGAAAACTAAACCTTAGTAATATACAATTTTAAACAGGGATTGTACTGAACGATATAAAGTAGCTCTTCAATCTTACCCTTCTGGTATATTATCCATAAATGAGGCTGCTTCCTTCTGCATACTGATTCCATGCCCCCAAGTGTCAAAAGATGTTATTGAATTTGAGCCTGTTGGTAAAGTGAAGTTCAATGTTACCAGTGGCGTAGCCAGCTTTAATTTTTTTGGGGGAAGATGGCAGCTGAGGAGCCGCGAAGCGGCTTGTTCCATGCCCCGGCGGAGGCGAAATTTTTTTGGGGGGTTGGTGTACCTGCAGGAACACGTTAGAGGTTTCTGCGGAACTGCAGTTTTCAATCCAGTAAAATTATTTATATAGATTCCTGATTCACTCACAGCAAGACAGTAATATTCATATTACAGAAAAGAGTTAACCTCACCCCCCTTGGCTACGCCACTGAATCTTACAACTGACGAAGCACGAATCATTTACAAGATAAAAGCTCCTTCTACCGATCTATACCTGTATCGGACGGTCCGTCCGAGCGCGAGTCATTGACGTCACGCCACCCTGGAAGCGAGGCTAATACAGCAGAAAAGAAAAACGTTTGTTTGACCACGTGGAATAATTGACCGACGCGTTAACTTCGAAGACGAAATCCCGCACAACGTTGTATGTTAACTTGGATTCTTTTAGTTTAGTTGTTTAGCTTACTTTAGCCTGCCTTTGTATCATTTTGTTTTAGTTTACAAATCTATGTTATCTGCACGAAAAGGCGTCTGTCTTTGACTCGTCCGCTCGTTACAATACCACCTTCAAATTAAAATTTGGCCGCACCAAATCGAAATCTGTAAATGTCAGTTGACGTCGATTACGCCAACGCTTAGATCAGAAATAATTATGCTTCCAGCATGCATAAATGGTATTTAAGTAGTGTAGCATTTTGGTCACACTTATCGACTATTTTGTATCATGACTAAAATTTAGTGAGTTTGCATTTGTTCTTATTGTCAGCGACTTAATATAAGAGTCGCCAATGGAGATGGCGGTGTGGCGGTCTCATCAAGCATTTACGTCACAACTCAGACCGCCAATCAGCGCCCTCCGTCAGTCGCTATAAATGTCTTGTATTTCGTAATGTCAACTCTCTTGTACTCTCGAGCCTTCGGACGGGCTGGCTACCCTCCGTCGTACCTGCCACAAATATATACTCAACTACATCCACTTGCCTCTGTCTTCGATCTACACAACATACAACAACATACAGCGGGAAGAACTGGAGAATGTCACTATATTTACGGATATATCATCATTACTCACATAGTAAGTAGTGCTGATGCAGTAGTGCACGTTAATCGAACGAATTTCTCACCAGAATTCAAATCAATGTCGACAACATTCATTCCACGATTCCGCATGTGGCTTTCCATCTCATTTAAAACAAAGTGCGAGTCGCCGACTACGGGCCTGGAAGCCGCTGATTCCACGTAAATGTGAAACCAATTCTCTGTTCAAAAATACAAAGAGAGGGAGAGAAACATGAATTTATTACAAGAAATCAAATGGAATGGATTTACTAATATATATTTGATTATCGTTATATATATAGTTCACAACTAGCCATCTTGAAACAAATATGAAACATGAATACGCAAGCATAACGTACGATAAATGAATGAATGAATGAATGAATGAATGAATGAACGAACGAACGAATGAAAACATAGATGAATGAATGAATGAATGAACGAACGAATGAATGAATGAACGAACGAATGAATGAATGAATGAATGCTGTTAGCATGGGAACCCTGTCACGACCCGAAGAAGACTCCAAGTTGCTTGGAGAGTGACAGGTGAACCAGGACCTCTTACCCAAAGCGATTAGACCAAGCCTCGAGACATGCGTTGTGGAAACAGCCCAAAGCGTTCTGTTGCGTAGAATGCATTGCCGTATCATGGCGTTAGTCGAGGATCTGTTATACATGTTGCGAGCTGACTTATCCTCGGACTAATTAATCATTTAACTGAACTTTTTGTCTCTAGAAAATTCTCATTGCTTATGAGCTTGCCTGGTTATTGGTCTGAATTGCCCTTGCCGAAAGATAACATAGTATTACCTTGAGAAATCCATCTTATTTATCATTTAGTTCTTGTTTAATCTTTTAGCTGGATCGTGCTTTGTGCTATTCGCCTAACTCGTGATTGATGAAGTACGGCTTCATCAACCAAAAAAAAATTTAATGAAAATATTCATTGATTCTACCAGCAGCATAAAAACGCAAGACTATAGGTGAGATTTGGCATTTTAGTTTCCCAAAACGCTCCATCGATGTCACTGATGATAACGGCAGTTAAGAACTTCCATGAGTGTATAATCGCAGCCTTCTGCAAAAGCATGGCTAAACATAGACGAGATTTTGAAAAAAACGCTGCAGAATATCCTGAATGTTGATATGATTGCGGCTTCCTGGAGCCAAGCAACCCTGCTAGTGTCTTTCGGTGGCCTTGGCGTTCGAGCAGCGAATGACCTAGCCCTGCCCTCTTTCCTTTCTTCCGTAACCGCAACGTCGGATTTGGTGCATGCCATTACCCCTGCAGTTCCCAGTGACTGTACAGTGCCCATGTTCGATGTTGCTCTCGGTAAATGGAGGGAGATCACACATTCCGAGGACCCTCTAATCCCATCTAGACAAATATCGTGGGATCTACCACTGGCAGAAACAGCGTACAACAAAGCCCTCCTTTCTGGCAGCAACTTCGCGAAGGATGAAGCTCGATGATGTGCCGCCCAAGAAAAAGAGTCTGGTAGGTGGCTGAATGCACTACCATCGGCTTCCTTGGGACTTTTCTTGCCGGACGACCAGCCCAGAATAGCAGCGGCACTTCTCCTAGGCCTGAAAGTATGCGAGCAACACATCTCCCGCTGTGGAGAAACTGTCGAAGTAGATGGTCACCATGGCTTGGCGTGCCGAATGTCCGCTTGCAGATGATCGAGGCATTCAGAGGTGAACTCCATTGTACACCGAGCACTAAGATCTGTACACATACCATCGATGCTAGAACCCCTTGGACTAGCAAGAGACGAATTGAAGCGTCCAGACGGCATGACACAGATACCCTGGAAGCGTGGTAAGTGTTTTACTTGGGAATTCACCTGTGCAGATTCTTTCGCTGCGTCCCATCTTCCTAAATCATCGGCATCAGCAGGAGGAGCAGCTTTCGAAGCAGAATTAAAAAAGGAAAAAATATGCTGCCTTGTTGGACACCTACATCGTCCAACCCATCGCAGCAGAAACAGTCGGTACCCTTGGACAGGCCAGCAAGATTTTCCTTTTAATGAGCTTGGATCCATTCTCAACAAGACATCCAATGAGAATAAATCTAAGTGTCATTGTTTTCAAAGATTGAGCATTGCCATCCAGCGAGGAAATGCCGTTAGCGTCCGTGGAACATTTGATGATCAGCATGATTGCAATTTTAGTTATACAATGCAAAAAATAGTGTTTCCATTTTAAGAAAAACATTTCTGATTTCAAAAAGATATTACACTTAAATCTAGTAAAAAGTACTTGTCCATGATGTAAGCAAGAAATTACTAAGCCAAATATGAAGATTGCTATTGTTCTNATTGTTCTTCCACCGACCAAGTCTTATTTTAAGAAAATTGATACTTGAAACAAGAAGGCAATTCTTGTTTAGATTTTGTTTTCAATGTGTATTTTCTAGCAACCGGTCAGTACAACTAGTAACATTTGAAAGTCAAATGTGAAGGAATGAAACCTTTTTACACATGAAGAAGTAATTCTAATAGTAACTAATTTACTGGTAGCTTAACAACTCTGAAATATTATTATTATTATTATTATTATTA
>OFHS01004664.1:0-13385 GCA_900245855.1 Calvadosia cruxmelitensis
ATATATAATGTATAATAATAGTATCAACAAATGGGACCAGCAGCATGTATGTCAAATGCAGACTGTTGTAAGGGATGCGAAAACCCCCATCTTCCGAAGGCGACAACAACAACAACAACTGCATATGAGTTATTCTTTTCCAGACATACTGACATTAGTTCATTGACACCTCTTACGGGATTGGAATATTGCGTCAAATTATAACTGTAATGGATTATACGTAGATGCTCCTGAAATATTCTCCGTTGTTGGTGTTTTTCTGAGAAGACTTTTTAGAGTTTTACCGCGCTGTGGATGCTCAAGTGAGCTTTTGGAAGTTTATTCCTTCTTCATTTGTACCCATCATTTATATCGCTTCCAGTTATATATTTTCAATCAAGTTGACTTGAAATTGGCAAAAGTTAAAGCCGAAACGTTGTCTGAATTAAAATAGATCGCTTTGACATATATTGGGAAATCCGTGATGCTGAATGAATACCATATAGTATGACCAGACAAAACTATTAGACCATATATCATTATTTCTCATAAATACATTTGACTGGAAAATATTTGTTAAAGTCTATGAATCGCTGGTTTTTATGAGTTGTGAAACCTAATATCAGAAATAGGGCATGAGCGATCGATTAATTACGT
This sequence comes from Calvadosia cruxmelitensis, assembly GCA_900245855.1. Taxonomy (NCBI): domain Eukaryota; kingdom Metazoa; phylum Cnidaria; class Staurozoa; order Stauromedusae; family Kishinouyeidae; genus Calvadosia; species Calvadosia cruxmelitensis. The sequence goes on from OFHS01004664.1 coordinate 637, forward strand.
CACACGTTGTACCTGCAGGTATGGGAAAGAAAAACAGTAAACTGCTTTCATCTTCGGAATTGAGTGAACTCGTTGAAAATACTCACTTCGCAGAGGATGAACTGAAGCTCTGGTACAGTGGATTCATGCGCGATTATCCGAATGGCAAATTGAACAAACAGCAATTTGTTGAAGTGTATCGAAACTTCTACAAAGGGGAAAACACTAGTAGATTTGCATCGCACGTGTTCAGGACATTCGATGGTAACAATGATGGGACGATAGGTATGTGTTGTCCTAATATTCATAAAATAATGATTAGTTTTGCTGTTATTAGTATTCATTACTATTAGATATGATCTTAAGGAATTATTGTATAGACATGCAATATATATTTTGCAAGTTTTGAAATTATTTTATGACCTGCGTAGATCTGAATGTGTGGGTGTATGACAGTGCACAGAAAAGAATATTTTCTAGACAAGAAGTTTCTCTTGTTTCAAGTATCGATTCTCTTCAAGTAAGACTTGGTCAGTAGAAGAACAATCATGGAAACATTCATACTTGACTTACTAATTTGTGGCTTACAGCGTGGACAAGAATTTGTTTACTACATTTAAGAATAAGATTCCTTGAAGTGAAAAATGTTGTTCTTAATATGGAAACAATATATTTTGCAATGTGGGTGTATGCAGTTGCAGTAAACTGGCAGTGGGTGTATACCGAGAGTGATTTCACTCATTACCGTTTGTTTTGGGAATGACTATCTTTCAGTGTTAAGAAAGACTAGTGGAGTTGTTGTATGCTGCCAGGATGTGAACATGAACTAATTGCACCTCGACAAGCAAAGGATTGCTTATTTTAAGCAATAAGCTACTTAAAACAAGCAAATTGTTTGCTTATTTTAAGACTTATGTTTATTAAGTGTTATGATTTGATCCGCTATTATCTGTGTATCTGTATGATCTGCGTAGATCTGAATGTGTTCTATGTAACGAGAAGAGTAATCCAACAGAAAGCAAGAGCAACAATGTCTTAGGTCGTGAGACGTCATTCAGGAATGAATAGAACATTCGATGATTAATTTACAGGGGAGTAAGAAACGGATTGGACATTGAGAAGAGGTTGACTAAAAGAGGTTGTTTAAGCGAGGCAAACTCACCACACATTGAAACTGCTGACTGGGTATTTCCTGGTATTTGCTCTGCCACAGATTGGTCCCAATGCATAATTATATAACCGAGCAATCGAGTTCATATTGTTTACTAATTTAAATTCAAATACAATCAGCTGTCTTGATTTCTATCTTACTTTTTCTGCAGATTTCCATGAGTTTATCACGGCGTTGTCAGTAGCAACAAGGGGGTCATTCGAAGAGAAGCTCCGCTGGGCATTTTCAGTTTACGACATCAACGGAGATGGCTACATCTCCAAACCAGAATTACTTCACATCATCAAATCGTTACAAAAGATGGCTGGATCACTCGGGCTCGAGCACCTTACACACGACAAAATCGACAGCATATTTGAAAGTTTTGATGAAAATTGCGATGGGAAATTAACCATTGACGAATTCATAGAAGGTGCACAGGCCAATCCAGCATTTGTCAAGATGCTCCATGTCTCTTGAACAAGGACCTCTGGCCTCTGTTCCATACCAAGGGAAACCCATGGCTATTATTTTGGGTGATACTTCGTGAACAGGAATATATAGAAGATTCCGTTTATATTTACAGAAACATTGCACATGGTTGTGAAATATACTCTCATGTTCTTCTGTAAAAATGTTAATAAAAGGAATCAGACTGCCATGTAAAATAGATAAAATATGAAGTTGGGCAATATTCAAATTCTGCTCGTGTGAAGTTAGTCTTCTTATTATTAATTTGACGCAGCTGCAAACATTAGCTAAGTTTTCACAACATTATATACGATGGAAATGACCGGAATACGAAGAATGGGCTTCGTAATTTACTATGTGCTACTTTATAATATCTGTGAAATTATTGCAGTTAAACGTATTGTCTATTCAAGGAGCTTACGATACCTATACAAATCTATTGAACTTTAAATCATGTGAATAAATATATTATTGATGTGAGTTACGAAGCAATCCTTGCTGTTTCTGTCTTTTGTTTTTGAATCGAACACATGTATAACAACAACGTAAGACAATACAACTGAAACTTCAAATTTACTATGTTCAAGAGGTTGGCGACGTCGAGGAGACCAATGACTGCCGTGTGCGAGGTGTTAAGGGAACTAATAAACGTAAAACTGTTTTCAAGCTCATCGTATTTCACATCTTCAATGCATATGATGGAGCGTAGCTTCTGTTGGTGGAAGCGTTCGAGGGCGCGAATGCTGCGACGGTATATAGTGTCCACGACTCGCAGCCATACAGGAGTGTTGTGACAACAATGGCTCTGTACACTTGGACCTTGGTGCCCACCGCAAGATCTCGATTTCCAAAGACACGCTTATGAAGCCTGCCAAAGGATTGGTGGGCAGCGCGGATCCGATTTAAGATGTGATCAATCGGATCGCTCTTGTTATTCAGAAAGGATCCAAGGTAGCAGAACCGGGAGACTTGTTCAACCTCAATGCCGTTGATGGTGATGGAAAGAGGATGGAATTGTTGAAGTGGGCTTGGTTGAGCCAGGACCTTGGTCTTCTTTACATTTACAATTAAGCCGGCATGCTCATAACCACGGACAAACCTTTCTGTTGATTGTTGGAGGAATTCTGAAGATGTTGCAGGAGCACAGTTGTCATCAGCGTACTGGAGTTCGAGATTATTATGTTCCTAGTCTTTGATTTAGCTTTCAGTCGTTTCAGGTTGAAGAGTCCATCATCGCATCTGTGGCGGATGTGAAAGCCTTGCAGTGGTTGACTGTTGACTCTGATCAGGACAGCACAGTGGCGTAGATAGCGGTCCTGCTTGTCCTGCTGAGCAGGACCAATGAAATTCAGTCGAAATTGGTATTTTCAATAAATGAGATAATAATATATTCAAAATCCTAAAGGTAAATTTATCTTGCCTTCGATGACTTGAAATCAGGTCATTTTTGCCTTTCGGAGGCCCTACGAGTTCACTGAAGTCACTAAATTCCCGCAGTCCTGCTCGTTTCAGTCTGCAGGAGTGACGTAACTTCTGCTGTGCTTTTATTGGTTGAACAGGGCCTTGCTCTATTGTTTCTGCATTCCAGGCGGGCCTAAAATGGACGTCTAGTCCTGCTCATTCTGAGGAGCAGGAGTGAGCGAACAGCACTGCTGGAAATTTTCCAGTGGAAACTGTCTGCAAAGCCCTGTGACTGCATTGTTTTGACTACAGATCACACCGATGCACAAGCCACGGGCCTACGGCAAGCAACAACTTCACAACTGGGTTTTCTTGACAAGAAGCGGCAAAATTGCTCAACTTTCTCTCTTGCTATGCTAGCAAAAAGGCTAATTTATTTGAAATGCACTTTGCAATTAGCACGCTCACAACAGTGTAAAACGGAGATGACATATTAGCCTAGCCTATAGGTCCCCTGCTTGAAATTGTTGAGCAGGACCAACATCTGGGAGCTGGCTACGCCACTGGGACAGCAGCCAGGTACAGCGAAAAGAGAGTCGGGGCAAGTACACATCCCTGTTTGACACCAGTGGTAATCGTGAATGGAGGTACCATAAAGTACAGAACCTGTCATGCCATCATGGAGACTCCGCACAGATCTATAAAGTGCCAGGGACATCCAAGCTTGGCACGTACTGTCCAAAGTATTGAGCGGGATACGGAGTCAAAGGCCTTTTGGTGGTCGAAGAAGATGATCAGCATGGGCTGACGCTGCTCACGGGTCTTCTCTAGAAGCTGGCGGGCACAGAAATCATTCCGCAGTTCCACGGCCAGGGCGGAACCCATATTGAGACTCGGGAAAGATAACCTCGCTGAGGACTTTGAGACGGTCAAGCAGGACACGTGCCAGTATCTTATCAGTAATAGAAAGGAGTGAAATCCCCCTGTACTTACCACATATGGTGCGATCACCTTTCTTGCTTGAAGATAGGGACAATTACAGCATCCCGAAAGTCATTGGGGACAGACCTTTTCTCCCATATGGATAGGAAGAGGAGATGGAGACGATCAAGGAGGGGTTGTCCACCTTCACGAATGATCTCATCCGAGATGTTGTCAGGTCCTGAAGATTTGTTGGCCTTCATCTTACGGACAGCTCGAGAGATCTCTGCGGGATTCCATCGATGAAGTCCTCAGCAACCTGTGATGGACGGTTCAGAAGTTCCTGGAAATGGTGATGGTCAGTACACCTGGTACGCAGAGCCGTCTTTTCCTCGATAAGTTCCAAGCCATCCAGGGAGCACAGTGGGCTCTTAAAGTTATTCATGTTTCTGTTTCAATAGCCCCATACTCCAAGAACCCTTCAACTTTCTCATCAAAAGCATCCAGACCTCATCGATTTTAATGGCCATTAGGATAGTCGCTCAAAGTAGGTTTGACTGTAGTTTCATGACACCAAATGATCAACGTCAAAGATCAGACATTTGACTCATAGAAGGTAGGTATATTTCTCAATGAACTGCAAGCAGACTTGTTCCTTTTGAGAAAATCCCCGAGTACGAGTACGAGTGCCATGGCTTGCGAGTACGAATACGAGTGGCGAGTGGCATTTTAAAATTTTAGCGTGTACGAGTGCAAGTGGAGAGTGTGAAAAATCTCTCGGGAGTGCCACTCGAGTACGTGTGAATTCACTCGAGTGCCCAAGTCTGACTGCAAGACGCTGCAAGACACGGTGTACTGCATTTTACCGGATGTAATACAACTAATAGGCCTCGACATTGAGATTTGTCGAGAACTCTTGCAAATGCAAATATCATAATAGCTATCATAGTTTGCTAATCTGAAATGTTCGGTTTAGATGTATAGCATCTTACTATTACTTACTATAAAACTATATCGTGTAATAAAATGGCGTGATTTAAGCCGTGGTGTGATGGAGCCTATAAAACTATTATATATACAAAGAATTGCTACGAGCTGATTCTTTTGCGCAGAATATTACAAAGAAGAATGCATATCTCAAAGAGATGCAAGGTGGCCCTCATCAACCCTCTTCAAAAGGACCTGATTGTTTCTACTTTCGTCTTTGCCAGCCTTCTGATCTGTCTGAGAGCTATGTGTCCCCGAGCGAACATCGTAACTTTCCTTCGGGCCTATCAGCAGTTTCCATTCGTTGACAATGTCTTTATTTCGGACGCAGTAGAAGAGGAAGATGTACAATCCTTGTAAACAGTTGCAAATGCAGAAGAGCCATTGAAAGAACATTCTCAAATCACCAACAGCCAAGACACCAAATATCCAAGACAGACCTAGCAGCATTGTACATCCCGTGGCAATACGGGCTTGGATAAGAAGATTGAACTTCTTGTCTTTGGATACCAAGCTACCGCGACGAAATCCGCGCATGACGAGACCTAGCACGACGAAGTTGGCCAAGATGACGAAGATCACTGGAGACAGAAGTGCAACGAAGAAGGTCGCACTGTGCACCATGCAGCTGCAAATTCAAACAGATAAACATTCTCATTATCGTATGTCGCATTCAGGGATCATCAATCATGTACACAGGTATCATAGTTAAATGATCCACTTACTTATTTGCGCTGCCGTAATTGCTAAATTTTGAAACAGCCGAAATCATCACAACGACGAACGGCAAGCCTAGAAAGCAACAAAAACAGTCCATCTTAATAACCATACAGTAGCAAGAGATGGCAGTACTGCAGCGGACTGCTATCCAATGTCTCACCCCAGCAGACGATGCTGGCCTTGAGCATGAATCGAGGTGGCCTGTAGCCTACCACTTTGACAAAACAGTAGTAGAGATTCACCCCCTCGGCTGCCATCCACAGGAAGGTGGCCAATACGAAATAATGAATCAGCATGGCAACGATTCGACAGCCAATCACGGGGGACGTACGATCGATACCAATTGCAAAGGTCATGTAGATTCCAAGGAGAGCGACGCAGAGTGACATCAGAATGCGAGGAGGCAACGAACGACGGACTGATCTAAAGAACAGTAACAGTGACAAATGACGCAAATGACAAATGACAAAAAATGACAAAGACAAAAATGACCAAATGGTCACAACATATGACAAAAGATGAAGTTTCAATGACTAAAAGTTAGCTGAAACATCAGCGATCGTTTGATAGGAATATAATGCATGGCAAAGTCGCGTTTCAAATGTTATATAAATTGCACTAATGCATCAGTGCGATTTATAAGGTATGCTTACTTGAACAAGGCGTAACTGAGCAACGTCAACAGCAGACATGCAATTGAGATCCCAATTCCAACGAATGTAACAATATCCAAAGCGAGGTTTTTGACAGTGTTCTTTGGATTGTTGACATCGAGGATGACAGCGAAATTAGTTAAATGATTGCAATGACATACAGACCAAGAATTGATCGTTGTATGCAAGATGCAACCTTTACTTGACCAACCACCTTTCCAGCCTGACGAAGAAATACAATGAAAACATAGTAAAAGCTCCATGTATTCAACGACTACAGCAGGGGGATGCAGAAATCTGACTCTAAAAGGCAATTCTAGCTATCGATCATACAGCGTCTGGTTTCGACGGAACAGATGTAAGTGGTGCCTGCGTATATGAGGCATACGGTTGTGTCTTACAGGTTATACAAAGTGCCTTGCGCATAGCAATGTGAATGGTGCTCGCGTCTACGCTTCCTAACTCACAGGAATTCATCCCATCAACTTTCTCATAGTAATATTGCTATCAGAGTGGAAGAATATTTACTCGTGTTACTACATCCCCTTGCTTCGTTAGTTCTACTCACAATCAAACCTGTATTAGTGGCCACCTCTATAGAGCAGCCACCTGTGTATAAAGACCACTCTTCATAACCCCAAAATGACACCTTCTATAGAAATCAACCTGGACAGAAAGGCCACCTGCCTATAAAGGTCACTTTTCTCAAGTCCCAGAGGTGACCGTTATAGACAGGTTTCACTGTAGAATTAAGTAATAACATGTTTGCAAATATCGATAATTCCCACACAGCGAAGAAACATCTGCAGTCGCTTCTGTTTTTAGAACATTACATACAGTATATGACTCACAACATAGATTATGATGCTGTCTATTGGATTCTATGTGACTCTCATATAACTGTATAATGATTACAGATATAAAATATTGAGTCGGTCTGAATTACCTGCCATTTTGAAATCCCAGAATACACAGCGTGTCTTAGATAGGCTCTTGTCAGAAGAAGGGGTCATGAACACTCCTCTGATGGGCTCACTAAGATTGCGTAATTTGATATTGCCAAGTGATGCAGACAGTACTCGGCTCAAAAACCTCTTCGACGATGGCTTAACATTTGACTCTACTTTTGCAACATCCAAGAACAACGAGCCAGTAGGATAGCTAAATGACGTCACTCGGAGTGGAAGTGTCACATCTGCTATGTTACGGTCATTGGCACCCTTCATGAGTGCCGAAGCAGGCAGATAAATGGACGATTCAGAAGCAAGTATAGACGAATGGTTCAGTCGTGACATATTGTAAGAGCCATTATGATTGCTGATTGAAAGGCCTGAAATTGGCTTGCTTTCAATGAAGATCACTGCAAACGAGGCATTGGGTCGCACAACTGAGATTGAGCCGTTCAAGAATTCTGGGAATGGATGACTGTTTGCTATCGACTGCATGCTGCGCAGAAGCCTAAACACACACCAAAAAGCAAACATTACACGAAGGCAAGCATGAAGTGAGAGGTAGAAAAACATATTGTAAGCATGTGGTTACCTTGACGGAGAGTGGTGTCTTTTCTGTGCCTTTTCCAAGAGAAATTCATCAGTTGCAGCGACACTGCTGAGAACGGTCATCAGCTCTTCGAACGTCTGCGCATGTCAAAACAAAATGAGTCACGTAAATGACGGTATTCGGAGCAACCAATCACCTTACTTGTATCTAAATAAATGATGTACTAAGTTATCTGACCAATAATATAATCGATATGTCATTCTTTATACAAATATTGCATAATAATAACAATGTTGTCCAAGTAAATGCATTGGGATACAAGTGATTCAGGCACATGGTGATGAGTTGGGTTGGGAAATGTGACAGTCAAGAAGCCAAGGAAAATCTTACTAGAATTGGCGCTCAGGATAAGACGATACAAATGAGAAAAGGGGACGGGTTCTGAAACGCATATGAGCGAGATCAACATCATCTGCATCCCGAATTGTATTGTCCAACTCGCTTAACATCCCAGCGCTTAATATCCCATCTCGCTTAGCCCACAAAACCAATTTCCACTTGCTAGTTGCCGTACAAACTATCATATTCTTGCCTTGCTTAATATCACCTCGGATAATATCCCACTAGTTTCTCTCATATGTCCATTGATCATTGTCCCATTTTAAGGAGTGTCGACCCTCTATCAATGGACCAAGCGCAGTCCCAACACATGAAGGGATACAAATGTTTTTAGGCACGTTGTTTTGAGCTGAGATATATAACTTTGACAGCCAAGAACAATCCCTGAAATGGACCATCGTTGACAAGAGTACGGCTGATTGCGAGTAAAGCAAAGCATTTTATTTGGTGTCTTCACCTGTGCCAGAGGTCAACTCGTTTATATACCGACATGCAGTGAGACTGCGCATCGCGAATTGATAGAGTGGCGTTGTTATAGACTAGCGTCATTCGTCTTCGGCAGTTTTATAGCAACTCACTTGTTGTGACTCAGTTCCTGCTGCTTCAATGTTTTCGACAATGCGAGTGATCAATGTCACTTCGATATGATTTGTGATTGCTGATGGATCTTTCGTTAGATTATACAAATCTTTAGTAACGTTTACGACATTCAGTGGGGTAACTTTGACCTGGAAGAGATTACATTGAAAAATTAGCAAGAATAAATGCATGTAGTAACAAAAAAATATTTATGGAAAGATGGTTTATTGTGATTCTATGACGTGTTGTGTTTCCTAAACTGGGTCAGTAAAGATGGTTTCAACGATGGGTATAAACCAAACAGTTGGACGGTATTAATAGATAGATAGATTTGATTTGATTGATAAACAAATATAACCTGAATGTGTCACTTGCTTTGGAGAGGATTAGCTTTAGTGACAATGAAAGGTATAGATGGACGATGCTCACTTATTAGAAGAAAATTTTAATATTGCACAAAGAGAATACTCATTATGGCGTGCAAAAATATTGAATTATATACTATATTTATAATGCATCAGCTTATTCCAGTAGTTTGGACTAGATATTATATTGGTGCAACTTTTAAACCTCAAACAGTCAATGTAAGTTCAGAAGAATGCATTTACCACTAAGCATTTGTTACTAAGAAATAACGCAAAAGTATGACAAGAGTAAAAGAACACCGTATTCTAAAGCAATATACCTCTGCCAGCTCACTGAGTTTCTTAGTTGTTTTTGATGCGAACTTGCAAGCTGAGTCATTTGTCTTCAGCCAGATTGGTTTCAGATCAGACCTGTGTCCGACGTCACAGCGTTTCGTTGCAAACATGAATGGGTTTTCTAGACAGGGCACTTTTCTCTCACTCCTTACTGCCGTTGTTTTCCATGCAAACTCTCCTTTGCCATCATCCTCAGTAATAGCATTGCAGCATCCTAAAATATGATGTCATCAGTGCTGTCAAATGCTGTTACTTTGAACTTTTTGTTTTGAGATGCCGAGTCTTATTCTTCTTCACAAAATCCCGTAAAAATTTTTAGCAGTTCCGTAACTCTATACTGTACTAAGAAATGAACTAATCAATAATCATGCAGCAATCGTAATATAATATAAAACTCATTCCAACAGTTACCAATTTCGCGTAGTCCAGTCGACTCGGCTATCTTTGAAAGCATCATTCTAACACTGAATGGCGATTCCTACTTTGTATTTAAGAGCAACTTTGCCCTGCTTTCGCACTACGATGCATTGATGACACTTGAAATCGTGCCATGAATGCTATTCTGCACTTTTTTGTCCACGGGTTTAAATGTTTGTTAGTCAACTGCAATGCACATTGCTTACCAAGAGAAACAAGATTAGATTTGCTCCAGTCAATCGTCAAATTCTTAGTGGCAGGCTTGATGTCGCCTAACTTTTCACAGGCTGCCAATAATATCTCACTTGTGTCCACATTGGAGAGATAGAGTCGCCCATTGACAATGATGCTTCCCGGCCTGAAAAGTTGCAAAACAAATCAAATGGAAGCTAGCTACGAAGCCCCATTCCTAGAAGGAAGCCATGTATAACATTGCTTCAATGGCCAAATGCAGAACGTTTATGCTGAAGCGACATATCAATGGTCTCTTTTTATTCTTTCAGCATCAATTTGAAATTATAAATATTCGTAATCATCGATCCTTCTTCCACCCACAGAGCAATGAAAGGTTGTGACCGTCTAATGAAACATAAGGTCTTGATGTTAATTCAATGTATAGCATGAGCATCTCAAAAGCGTTGGGGCTACTTTTACACACTATATTGGAACAGCATGACGTTAAGGAATAATTCCCAAGATCAACATTGAATTGTTTCGTATTTATACTTGCTGTGACATTTTCAGTTCACAAACCATATATCATGCAACCTTATGGTTTAGAAAACAACATTTTCAGATGACAAAAAGGGAATATTTCTCAAGTAATTGTATGCAGCCGCACCAGATATTATGAATGGAAAACGCCGACTGTGCCTGTGGTGGTAGCCTCAATAGTTGTCGGATGGGAATGCCAATCTAGAAAACGAGTAACAATTAAATGTAATTCCAAATTAAAGCATGTTGGCATAACTCTAATGCATACATTTTTCACAAGCCAACATTCTTGGAAAAGCTTATATCATTTGAGGACACATTGACGGTCTAAACTGTTTCAGATGCTCAGTCTTTGAGTTATTCTATGAAGGACAATTAAATTTTTAGCAAGACAATCACACGACTTGAAGATTTCTTCCACAATGAAAAATGATAAAGTCTAGAATTCTGATCCTATTTCTAAAACGGAGACATCATCCTGTCCTTAACTCACTTGGTTTTGAAAAGTGCCTGCTGGAAAAGATGGTTATTGGACGATAGGCCCTTCTGACAATTAAATAAACTACAAGAAGAATCTTCTGATTAGGCTTGTGAATTAGTTGAAGATCGGTACAGAAGCTAGAGATTTACGAGAGATAGCGTGTTCAACGTTTGTCTATTTCGCTTTTTTCATCTAGGAAGCAGATAGAGTACAAGGTATATTTATCAACAGTATTATCCACCTGTATTCGTCCTTTCTTCAGTTTCTTGCAACCCTGATAACAGACTTAAGAATCGAAACGGTGTACCTTGTCAAGTAAGTTGAAGCAGCGGCTCAAGCATATTCGCCAAATAAAAGAGATACGGCGGCATCATTGTATCTCGTTCCAATTTCCGGCTCGATGGACCAAACAAACTGGCTTCGATCTGCATATGGCGATTATTATTTTCATAGATGTTCTTTCTGCTCCGTTTTCATTGAATTTAAACTTGATAATTTGCTGCTATCTCAAACTTTCTCGTTACTCGTTCAGCGTGCATATTTTAGAATATTGTGGCTGTCTGGTTGCCACATCTACGTCAGCACTCTTACAGACAATCAATGTCTTTCTTCAGTCAGTTTAAACGCCTTGAATTTCGTGATGCCGTTTTCCCTTTCAATCTAAACTCTCAAGCCTTCAAACAGGCTGACTACCCTCGTTCATATCTGTGACATTTATATACAATGTAGCACCATCAACACGCTTACTTATCAGTCGACTCCTACAATCTATATCTTCAACTATATGAACAAAGGGATCTGTGTTACATAGAATAATATTTATTATTTATACTGTTGAAACTACTCGTATCATACTTTATTATTATAATTATACTTATTGAAACTATAAGTATATGTATTTACAGTGAAACTTCGTTAATATCACTATGGTTTTCCAGTCGAAAATCGTGATAATAAGCGGGTCGTGATATTAAGCGGGTTAAAATAGTTGATTCTGACAGTGCTTTGGTTCTCAGACTGAAGTGATATTAAGCGGGTTGTGATATTAACCGAGGTGATATTAACGGAGTTACACTGTATTGTTAGTAAACCATCCGTCTGACCAAGTATAACGAACAACTGTGAAAGATGTTGCTCTATGATCTTAAAAACGAGCAAGCAATTACTAAACTCACCTCGTCATTTATCTGGGATTCAAGAATTCTTCGTTCATTTGAAGACGAGTTTGCGAGGGATTCAGTGAATTCTTTGTTGGTAATGTGAAGTGTCACGTCCGATGTTGAGACATCTGTGATTAAAAACGATCTTCGTAAATCCGTTTCAAGGATGTTTTGTTTCTCTGCTTGATATCATATAATGGTTAACAATTTTTGTGTTCCTACATTGATTAAATTGACTGCCACTTATCAAAATTGTCTTAACGACCATCTACTCTATGTTAAGAGACTCAGACATGCAAAGAGCATGTCTCACAAGACTACCTGTATTAAGAGATTGCTTTCATCTACTGTATTCTTAGAGACTCAGACATGCAATGAACCTGTCTCACACGACCACCTGTATTAAGAGATTGCTTTCATCTACTGTATGAGCATGTCTCACAAGACTACCTGTATTAAGAGATTGCTTTCATCTACTGTATTCTTAGAGACTCAGACATGCAATGAACCTGTCTC
>OFHS01004665.1:0-13382 GCA_900245855.1 Calvadosia cruxmelitensis
GAGCAGTCAAGCACTGGGTACAAGAGACGAGCCAGGCGAGAGTCTAACAACCGAAAGTAATCATGCCAACGTGCACGCTCAACTAAACAAGGGTAAAACTGGTAGGCCTTATGGGCCAGCCTCAGGCGTACTGCCTGAGCCTCCCTTTACACATCTCTACACCAGCCTGTCTACAGAAAAGGGAGCATTTCAGTGAGATCCTGGGGGCAGGTGCAGGATACGTTTTAGAGGCCACTGAGCGTAAGAAGGACAATTGGGCAAATCTAAGTCAAAGACGACTTGAAAAAATATTTTTTCAATTTTGTAAATAACAAGCAAAATAGTAAATAGAATACTATGTGAAACCTGTTTATAATGATCACCTTTGGGACCTGAAGAAAATGACCTTTATAGACAGTTGGCCTTTCCGTCTAGGTTGATTTCTATAGAAAGTGTCATTTTGGGGTTATGAAGAGTGGTCTTTATACACAGGTGACGGATCTATAGAAGTGGCCGCTAATTAATACGTGTTGGACTGTAATCCTTGTTTCGAGATTAGCAGCTCTTAAATCAAGGAACTATGATCGGTAGGGCTTAATCAGATCAGGTAAACAAGATTCAGTCATCTACAAGGCCCTATCTAAAATATTTGATGGTTAAAAAAATCACAGAAAATTTAGTTTCTTTTATAACGTTAAACTGCTAAACTTCGATTGTTGTAAAAATCAATACAGTGTAACCCCGTTAATATCACCTCGGTTAATATCATAACCCGCTTATTATCACTTCAGTTTGAGAACCAAAACTCTGTCAGAATCAACTATTTTAACCCGCTTAATATCACGACCCGCTTATTATCACGATTTTTTACTGGAAAACCGTAGTGATATTAACCCCTGTTCTGCTCGTAAAACTGTTGAAATGAAGCCTTGAAGTTGCTTCATCAATTTCTGATTGATTGCTTGCTAAGGACTAACTATTTGATTGGCTCTGTGTTGCTACTTTTGACTTGTTTCGAAAACGTGTATACACGTCAATAGCAGGACAAGGGTTAACGAGGTTTCACTGTACAGTATTACTTCAGTGGCACTGCTGAAGAGGCAAAGACAAGTCACAAGGCTTGGTTTTGATTCAATCCAAATACGCATCTCGCTGCGACCAATGCAAATACAAGTTGTAAACAATAAACACGCAAGAATAAACAAACAAATATATAACATGTAGGCGAAAAGCGACTCGATATAACAACACTGTCATGCCAAATCGTCAACACTTTTGAAAAGCTACCTAGATATCTAGAGAATGCATGTAATTTTAAGTCCTCTTTTTCTTGATATATTCCAATTTTGATGTAATACAGGCCTAGCTTTCTTCATATTTTTCTCGGCAAATACTTTATTTATTTCATTGTCTGCTGAAATAATTTTGTCAACAGAAACTGAGAAAAAGATATGAGACGGACAAAGAGAAATTCGTAACCTTGCAGGACATGGTCGAGGATGAAATAAAAAGTGGCACAACAACGGTGAAGAATTCAGCTACTGATGCACTCCTGTGGCTGAAACGGTAAGCTGTGGTTGCCTAGCAGTGGTAGAAGTAGCAAGCTACATGTAGTTAGCTACTTGTGGCAAACTAGTTTTCTTTGTAGCAAAGTAGTTTTGACTACATTTTCAAGCAGTAGTTGCAGCTATAGCGAACCACTATTTAATGAAATAAGTGTAGTTTCTAGCGAAGTACTTTTCGGTTTAGGACAATCATTTTGGCTACTTTTCCAAATACATTTGCATCTGGATGTTGAAAATTCTAAGATGGTAGCACATTGTTTTCTCAAAGCGGCTTGACAGTTGAGGTGACACTACCCATTAGTGTTGGAGAGTGTATGTTTACACTGACACTCTACAAAGCAACTCGTAGTGGTTCATAAAAGGAAAGGCGGTCGTGTTACGAAAGGCCAGTACACGACAATGTAACGAGGCTCACTCGGCCACAGATATAAGGGAGATTGTTTGTGCAAATTAACGAGAGTGCATCTAGCACAACGACAGAGCAATGGACAAGCAATTCAAATGTCGTAAGTTCGACTCTCACGGTGCGCCATTTTTTCTGTGATGAACAATCTCGGTTTCCGACAATTAGAAATTAATCGACTTATTAAGTAGCTTGTTATAGCCAGTGATTGAAGTCCTGTTTGGGCAGCAAGTCGTATATTTTGCGAATAATGATGAAAAGCCAAAATTCTTGTTTCTGATTGATTTTATGAGAAAATGAAAGTAGTCAGTAGCGAATTAGTAGTTAGCTACTTTCTGGGAGATGTAGCGATTAATTGTAGCTAACTACTTTATTTCTCCTGTAGTTGTAGTTGTAACGAACTACATTTTTAGAGAGCAGTTGTAATCTTAGCGAACTGCAAAAATAAAAGTAGTCAATCCACCGTTGTACTCATCAGCTCAGCCCAGATGAGTGTGACCGTAATCCGATGGGAGGTTTCTAAGCCATGGTACATTTACCATACATAGAGATTTAATATGATTTCATTGGATTTATTTTGTTATATTGAATGAATGAAAAAATGTTGTCCTTTTATTCTTTCAATGAACAGGGCTTTGTCGTTCATGTCCTTCCTCTTGAAAGAGGTGCTAGCCAGCAACGAAGAAATTACACATTCTGCAAAGAAAGCCTACGAAGCGACATTAAAGAAATACCACGGCTGGATGGTACAGGGTATATTTTCGGTAAGCACTATAACAGGTGGTTATCAGTCAATGTTAGGTCGTGCACCTCTCATTTATGATAAATAGTGTTGAAAAGGTTTTCGTGAAGCACTGAAAAAGTACAGTCAAACCTGTATTAGCGGCCACCTCTACAGAGCAGCCACCTGTGTATAAAGGCCACTCTAGCTCCATATTCATAACCCCAAAATGACACTTTCTATACAAATCAACCTTGACAAAAAGGCCACCTGTCTATAAAGGTCATTTTCATCAGGTCCCATAGGTGACCATTATAGACAGGTTTCACTGTACTGTAAAGAGCATACTCACTGAAAAAGTGCTGAAGAAAAGTCAACACACACATTTCAAGTGAGTTCTGATAAGGTATTGAATGAACTTATTTCTCATCTGAGGTATGATTACGTTGGCTACGGAAGATAAAAATACTGAATTATCGCTATTTTTTCACCACCAAAACAGTACATTTAAAGCTTGTTATTGATCAAGGTACTGAAAATGGTCTCGGAGTATTTTTTAATTTGAGTGTTCAAAACTCTACTTTTTCAGGAATGTTTTTCCTCTTAGTTTTGTGTGGCATGCATCCCTGCTGTAACTTTGCACGATAAGCCTGGTTTCCATATAGTTGTATTTGTTGTAGACTGTCGGCAATGGCACAGCAGGAAATGTCTACAACATTCCCAATGATATGGAAACACGCATCGGGAGAGTTGTAGTTGTTGTGAAACAGCAGGATTTCCAAAGTGTCAACTGTTGTAAACTGTCGAGGTTGTTGTGGAAAAATAGACTCGAGTTCTAATTTCTACAACATCCCCGATGGTCCACAACAGGAAATTTCCTGCTGTGCCATAGCCGACTGGCTACAACAAGTATGACTATATGGAAACCAGGCTTTAGGCCTACTGTCTTGTCATTCTTCTCTGTGAATGTATACCTACACATGTGTATTTAGCTTCAGTCGGGTCATTTATTTTCTCCTAATATTATACCTTCCTGCAATGCCTTGGAAAATGACTTTGAGATAAGGAAAATATGAAGCGTAGTAATTTGAATCTTTACTATGGCAAACTCTTGTCTAGTCCTAATTTATTTGAAAGTGAGATGTGGACAGCTTAGCAGGTCGACCTTGGCATATGAAAAATGGGTAATTGGTTAGGTTATGCAATGCCCTGCCTGATTGCATTGGCCAGAAACTTATATACTTGGAAATTGCAATAGTGCCACAGTTCTACCTCTAAGGCACAGCAATTCCATTTTTGACTCACAGTTACCATGGTAAGCCAAGAGTTTATGCGATTTTGGGTGTAGTTTTTTGTTGTTCAAGATTTTATCGCAATTAATTTACTCGTTTGATTTCCAGCTTGCTATGAAGGCGTGCCCTTATCGAGTGGATTTCCTGAAAGCATTAGGAAACGACTGCACTGAAGAGGAGACACTGAGCGACATGAAAGTGACAAGCGACCTACTGGAGGCCAATTTGAGTACGATCAATGATTTCTATGTCAAAAATGGCCAAGAGAAAGAAGGAAAAGTCTGAACAACACCACCATCCGGATTACGGTTGTAGGCTTACAGAGATACTTTAATCCCGTTGCAATATTACAATTTAGGGAATTATCTGCTAGATCAGAGTAAGTATTTATGTAGGATAGTATAATGAAATCTCAATACGAGTACATGTAACTGACTTTCTTTCAAAACAATAAGCCAATCGCTCGTCTTCCTTGCGTCCTTAATGAACTCGATACATTTACAGTGTATCTCGGTTAATTATCACACCAGCTCATGTTTTGTTACTGCTTCACATTATGGTTTCCAAGGTCCCAGACGTTTGCATTTTTCTATTACAGTCAAACCTGTAATAGCGACCACCTCTATAGTGCAGCCACCTGTGTATAAAGGCCACTTTGCATAACCCCAAAATGACACTTTCTATTGAAGTCAACCTGGACAGAAAGGTTACCTGTCTATAAAGGTCATTTTCCGTAGGTCCCAAAGGAGACCGTTATAGACATGTTTCATTGTAATACTTTTTAGATGCAATTGTCATGACTTGTTTAACAAAAAGTTTTATTTTGCATCGAGATAGTGATATTAACCGAGTTGACTTGTACTGTAAATTCATCATTTATAATTGCTATCTGACAATTATAGCATGTGTGATGCTCCTTTCACTACCATTAACAAAGAACAGCGGCATAAATTGATCTAGCAAAAACATCGTGCTAAGGAAGTTTTACTTCCTATCAAAGCCATATTGATTTATATCTTGTTGAGTAGAATGGTAATTTAGAACCTAATAGTGCAACTAGCGTCACATTTGATGTTGGTGTTTGTGCCGGGAATCGAACTAAAATCCCTGACGTGGAACCCTCTGGACCATTGGCACATAGCGATGCTAAACATTCGGCAAGTGCCTGAGGCATTACTTTATCAAGGCGCCTTAATGAATACTCTGTCTGCAGACCCTGCAAATTGTTTTCTAAGTGAAACATTGGTTTCTATCCTACTGAGAAACAATAGTAGAGTCTGTGCTGCGTCTTGGCCAGAGGATAGAGTCAGTTCGGCGGCTATTTATTGTACATAAACACAACACTACTATAGTTGCCAACGAAATAAACACAAAAGCATCACACAGGAATTTAGCCATACTCAATAAGACTATTATTTTGATAGAAATATTAGACCTACATAATAAACATGAAATATAAACAAATCAATACATAACCGATTGAAAAGTTTAGATAATTTCATTGCTACGAAGCATGTAGGCATCTGGACAGCAGATCACAACTAGTATTATATAAAGATACATTGGTTTAAATCTATCATCTAGACAGCTAGTGTGGAGTATGACAGCTGTAAGTCCTAAAATTCATTAACATCAACTTGACTTCCCAATGTGTTGCAAACTCTAAGTACCTACAAGACCAATATTGCGGATGTAAGATATAACAGTTGACAGGCCAAAACACGCATCGGCAAATGTGCTCAGTCATGATAGTGTCAACACTGCACCGGGCAGAAGTCGCACTAGGGTGACACACGGAAATCAACGTGGTAACACATGCTGCAGGCACAATCCAGACGCCATCCAGATCTGTCGTTGGCAAAGTCAAGGAGAGGCATCGATACTTTGAAGGTAGGTAAAGATGAGTAGCGGCAAAGTGATAGCTATTTTAGCATTTGTAAATTCGATATGCGTTAGTTAAAGGGATAATAAAAGACGAGGTCCATTGTCTGCTTAATTTGAGAAATAACTTATGTTTTACGCCATCTGTATTCCTGGCATGTAGGTATCATCTCGTGAAGTGTCATCATTGTCTGTCATTTGTCAATGGAACCATCTCAAGCCAGGATCAGTAGAAAGAGAAGCAGCAGGGCTATGCCCAAGAATAAGCGTGACAAGAAGTGCTCTTCTTGTGCCTGTGGGTTTCCAGGAACACCTACAAAGAAAGTAACAAATCTAACTGACAGTGCCAAGATTATCCCAGGAACAAATGACGATCATATTGACATAATTGTGATCACAATAATTATAAAACAAATATTGTTATAACGATTAAAAACAAATTTCTGGTCAAAATGTGTCAAAAGAAGAAAACAGGACGTGGCTGTGATTTTTATCTGGTACGTGGCAGCCATTCAGATTGTGAAACATATTTTCCAATGTCTTGTGTTTCAAAAATTCTCTCTAAGCAAAATCGGAAGCTAAAAATATCATTATTCA
The DNA here is from genome assembly GCA_900245855.1 of Calvadosia cruxmelitensis. Classification (NCBI taxonomy): domain Eukaryota; kingdom Metazoa; phylum Cnidaria; class Staurozoa; order Stauromedusae; family Kishinouyeidae; genus Calvadosia; species Calvadosia cruxmelitensis. Next base: position 6,439 of record OFHS01004665.1, read on the forward strand.
TGTGTAGCATCGCTTTTTGTACACTGACAAAATTGTAGTTTTAGAAGATAATCTATGACGCATCATTCAATCATCTTTCAAGGACCAACTCTGCTATCGGTGATTGTAAAAGCAAAAATGCCCTCTGCAAGACGTTATCATCTGTTGATCTTGTTTCTATTGCCGAACAATACTTATTCGAATAAGTACTTGAGAAGAGACAACACATGTAGAACTATGTTAAGATGCCCTGCTTTTAGATACATACAAATCGATATATATATATTCACATAAATTATTAACTCGTTAAAATGCTTTAACCAATATCATTTGTAAATAGTAGATCCATTAATACGTTTCATGTTAGATTTTACCTCGTTATTTTATAAAACATACCATCCGTGGTAACTACGTTGCCATTCGGCTTTGTAGCTAAATGCAAGAGTTTGCAAATAAAGTTCATTATTATTATTATCAGTGGTGGATTGACTACTTTAGTTTTGTAGTTCGCTACAATTACAACTACTCTCTAAAAATGTAGTTCGCTACAACTACAACTACAGGAGAAATAAAGTAGTTAGCTACAACTACTCGCTACTTCTCCCAAAAAGTAGCTAACTACTTCGCTACTGACTACTTTCATTTTCTTCAAAAGTCAATCAGAAACAAGAAGTTTGGGTTTTCATCATTGTTCACAAAATATACAGCTTGTTATGCGAACAAGACTTCAATCATTGGCATTATCATGCTACTTTTAAGCCAATTCTATAGTTCTAGTGGGCAGTATTGTGTCAAATATCAAGCCCTTTTCAGAAAACACTGTGCTACCGTCTCGGAATTTTTAAAATCTAGATGCTAATGGATGTGGAAAAAGTAGCTAAAGCGATTATCCTAAATCAAAAAGTAGTTCGCTAAAAACTACACTTCTTTCGTTAAAAAGTAGTTCGCTACAGCTGCAACTACTTTTTGAAAAATGTAGTCAAAAACTACTTCGCTACACAGGAAAGTAGTTCGCTACAAGTAGCTAACTACTTGTAGTTCGCTACTTCCACCACTGATTATTATTATTATGACGCCACCTTCACAACACCAGTGAGATAAATAATTAAATATGGACATTTATCGTATAACAAGTAAACACAGATGTAGCTGGGAGAACTTTCCAAATGATTACGGTAGTTTTACAGACATCAGTCATCAATAAAAACATTGACTGAATGTTTTGTTTACCTTGGTTGTTGTTGTTGTTGTTGTTGTTCAGTCCCTGTACGAAACAACATATAATTAAGCCTTGTCCTGCTATTGACGTGTATACACGTTTTCAAAACAAGTCAAAAGTAGCAGCACATAACCAATCAGGTAGTTACTCCCTAGAGATAAACCAATCAGTAATCAATAAAGCGACTTCAAGTCTTCATTTAAGTAGTTTTATGAGCAGGACAAGAGTTAAAACAGCTGCCCTATCAAAAACAAACTCAAGGATTAATCCTATAGGTAGAAATCTGATTGTTAGAAAGAATGGAAGCAACTTGACAGATGATAGATTGCTTACAAACTTCAGCAATCAAATTACATCGTAAGCAACAAACACAAAGGCCAAACATGTGAAAGTAGCCTCATTCTAAAATCGCTTACGCTGTTTCAGAAGTATCTGGAAAAGATAAATGTTTCGGTCAAAAACAGAAGTCTGGGATGAAATATTTGGCACACCACCAGCTTCAACATGCAGCATAATTAACCCTTGTCCTGTTATTGACGTATATAGGCTACACGTTTTAGAAACAATTCAAAAGTAGCAACATATAACCAATCACAGTTAGTCCCTAGCGATCAACCAATAAGTAATCGATAAAGCGACTTCAAGTCTTCATTTAACTAGTTTTATGAGCAGGACAAGGGTTAAAATAAAATTACATTCAAAACGAATACAGGTTGACTTCTAGGCATACGCACACAAAAGCTTTACTTACATTTGTAAACATGGCAAACGGGAATGCTCCGATACCAAACGACACCTGGAATCCACCGCCATTGCCAAAGCCAAAACCCTGAAAAGGCTGTGAGAGAAAATAGAATAAAACATCAACTGACCAACGCAAAGCCTTACGAGTGACACGGCAAATGAACGGATTTTCATACATTATATGACGTTTCTGGTTCTGATCTTTGTCCCGCTGGCCTTGGTGGGAGTTTCTCTCTACATTGATCAAAGCAAGCCAAATAATCAGTGGACAACCAATATGGGATCTTCAATTACTCAACGTAATCAATCGTCAATGCGGCTATACTATGTTGTTTACAACTTGGTGTTGTATATACTCTAGTAGGGATGCGAATCGACGGGTTTTTTTCAGAATCGATTAATCTAAAAATATTTTGAAACAAAATCGATTTTTAATCGATTAATCGATGTATTTTTGTTGACTTTTTGAACACATCGCAAACACGCTCATACGGCGACAAATGTTGCACCAATCGACAGCCAGAAAAATGTTATTTAAGAATTAACCAAGACATGTAGGATGTTCCATTTAAAAATCTGAAGGAAGCATCGCATAAAGTAAAGTTTAAGTTCAAATCTTGATGCGCGACATTCGAATGTGAGGTACGCGTGATCAGTCATGGACTGCCGATTTCATTGTTTGTCAAAGGCCGCCAAGTGCTTTTGCACCGACCAACACAATGGTGTGAAAATGTTCCATGCACAAGTGCACGACATGTGTAGTTAGTTGCGAACTCGACTTTGTTTGTCTGCAACTGTTTTGAAGAAGAACGTGAAACAGCATTTTGCTTAATCCTAGAAATCAAGAAATTGGAATTGCATCAACTCTGTTTCGCGACGGGTGTGAATTAAGAGTCGCGTGATTTACATAAAAAGCAAAACAAGTTGAACAACTGAGCAGCTTCGCACGATGTTCGCACTGTGGATAGTTTGCTTTATTCATCGCAACAAAGAGTCAAAGATTCATAAAACACGCATGAAACACGGAATGTTTTTATCAACTGTAAAAAGACAATTCCTGCTCTGCGATGTGTTTGTTTGAAGCCCGTGTTTTGAAAGCACGGGAGGTGGAAACGAAATCTTCATTCAGTAATTATACCAAGGTAACTATATCAGTTTCTAAGAAACAGAGATCGCTTCTACTTATGAGAAAGCCACGTTATGTGTCTCTGTTTGTTTGCCGTCTGCCACCCCTGTTTTGTAGAAATATTTACTTAGCACTCCGGAAATTGTTTTTCCAGTTGAGAAGTAAAACAGAACGTTTGAATAGCCCACACACTCTTTAGGATGTGTGCAATGTAGCGCGAGCGATTTCCCAATGTTCAGCCGTGTTCATCGACCTCTAAATCTGTGTCTAAGCCCTACTTTGATTGTGGCCTATCAGGAAGAACAAGGTATATTACGTTGAATTTGGCAAAACCAAGAGCAAAACGTTCTATACGCAAAATCTCAAAAAAATCGATTTTTGAAGTCTGTAATCGATTAATCGACTACAATGACAAAATCGATTAATCGACAATCGATTCGCATCCCTATACTCTAGCATTGTGCATGAAAAATGAAAGACTTGAGATTAGTATTTAAAACAACATTTTCTTGCTTTGCAAACAAAATAATTCCTTGCTATCTTAGCTTATGGTGGTAGTCATCAAACACACACCTCTAAAGGCTCAAGGGCTACTTGATTGTTAACCATTGGTTAGACTGTATTGTGAAACCTGTATTAGCGGCCACCTCTATAGAGCAGCCACCTGCATATAAAGGCCACTCTTCATAACCCCAAAATGACACTTTCTATAAAAATCAACCTGGACAGAAAGGCCACCTGTCTATAAAGGTCATTTTCTCAGGTTCCAAAGCTGATCATTATAGTCAGGTTTCACTGTAGCTTTTGTCATACCTGGGGTCCTTTGTGTCAGTGCTCCCTCGACCGTATAGCGGTATGACCTTGTCCTTGCTGATTCCGGCTTTACACACAGGACAGACGGAGCCATTTGGTCGTGTTTCAAGCCACTGCAACACAGAAGTAAATTAAGTGGTGTCAATTTTCAATGACAATGCTTGTGGTCACAGTATTCAAGAAAGTAGGTGAAACTTCTGAGCAGATCACGCTGGGCATCAGACAAACTGTATGGTTCCAAGAATAAGCCCATCTGAACCCTTGTCTTGCTATTGACGTGTATACACGTTTTCAAACCATTTCAAAAGTAGCAACATATAACCAATCACATAGTTAGTCCCTAGCGATAAACCAATCAGCAATCGATACAGCGACTTCAAGTCTTCATTTAACTAGTTTTATGAGCAGGACAAGGGTTAAACACAGGCTAGTTAACACTGTCACATCAAATATCAAGGTGGCACAAGCAGGCTTAGCGGACCCCTATAAAAGGGAGCGTCAAGAAACGCTTTGTCAGTCAAAGCAAAGAGATTCGTTGCTGTGTTGTTCGCTCGTCGTATCCTGTTCTTCGTCCGCTGTTCGTCGTGATTGGTCTCTGTTGCATTGTTTACAGGCCGTCTATTGTTCTTGTTGTGTCAGTTAAATTTCTGTAAACCTTTATTTTGTATAAATTGTTTCCTTCATATTGTCTATTTAAAATCTATTTCATGTTAACATGCTTATACATTATGTAACTTTCTCCAGTTTTATTATGCATGTGCCCCAAGAAAATAGCCAATGGCTTACTAGGTTCACAATAAATGATGATGATGATGATGATGATGATGATGATTGATGAACAAGGCTGTAAAAGTTACCTTTTAAAAGTAACTAGTTACAGTTAGAGTTACTTTATTTCGAAAATGAAAAGTTACTCTTCAAAGTTACTATTATCTAAAAGTAACTTTCTAAAGTTACTAGTTACCTGTCAGGAAAAGTTACTAGTTACGGTTACTTTCAAAGTTCCATTCATCGATGCTAACATAAGAAAAGAAGGTATAATTTACAGGTGCATTTTAAAAGAATTGCAATTTACCGTCTGCAGTGGACTTGTTCATGCATACATGAATGCTTTGAAGCATATTTTATCTTAAAAGTACGCCGCACAATCAAGTAAAGTCTAAAAGCGAAGAGTAACTTATTCTAAACAAAAAAAACTTTGAAAAGTTACTAGTTATTTTGAAAAATTGTATCTAGTTACAATTAAAAGTACTTTCAGTAAAAAGTAATTAGTTACTTCAAAAAGCTACCCAAAAAGTAACTTTTCAAGTAACTAGTTACTTTACAGCCCTGATGATGAAGGCTGCATAGAATTAAACCCAACAACAAGTAGATCGCCTCTTTTTACAAGAGCCTGAATTTAATTCGTAACATATGAAACTCACCTTGTGTAAACATGGCCAACTTTGTCACACATAAAACAGAAAACAACAATATCAACATCGAACAGAGAATGATAGGGCTACGGAATTCATCAAAACAAACCAACCAAATGCCTAAGGGAACAACAAGCCAGGAACAACATGCAGTACATGCAAAAGTAAGAAGAAAAAAATCCAGAAACCGACTAAAGAAGAGAGAGCTGAGTAAAGCACCAGGGACACTGTCGCAAATAACGAGCGAAGAACCATTTGAGAATAGAAGAACGATAGCAATGAGTCATTCGCAGTGCCGTTTTAAGCGTTGAAAGTGCCAAAAACACTTTACCCAAGGAGGGCCTAATTTGTAACGATTAAATAGCCTGAAACTTACTAGTGTTAAAATGTTCACCCATTGGCATATTGAAGATGTTGCTTTTACCCATAAACAGCAAATTAGGAAAAATTAACTCGGTAGCACTCTGCAGTTGATTGCGCACTGCACTAGATCTCAATATACTGTAAATTTGAATCTTTGAATGGTCATTGAGAAGGGCCTATGTAGACTGAGGGCCTAAAGCACGTGCTTTGAGTGCCTACTGGTTAAAACGGCCCTGGTCATTCGCATCGAGCAGAAATTGTGAATTTCAGTAGCTCTGCATGTACAACTCAAATCGCAAAAATTGGATGCAACTAGATTTCGTCCAATTTGCTGGAGAGTGGTCAAAACTGAATAATAAAAGCACACAATGATGCTCTTTGGTTACTTTTCGGATCATTTTTCTGGATGAATAATACAAACACTGTTTCTCGCCAACAAACAAGCGAGAGCGTGGCATGCTAAATGAATATTCACATATCATCAGAGCCAAAATATATGAGCATTTAATTGGTGTGGAATGGAATAAAAATTGCGCCAAGTAATAGGCTCCCCTTATTAACCCTTGTCCTGCTTACAAAACTAGTTAAATGAAGACTTGAAATCGCTTTATAGATTGCTCATTGGCTGATTGCGAGGGACTAGCTTTCTGATTGGTTATATGTTGCTACTTTTGACTTGCTTCAAAAACGTATATATACGTCAATAGCAGGACAAGAGTTAAATATTGATACTGGACTATATAGATCTAAAATTAGTGCATATAGGTGTCGGATCTGTTCGTGAAGTTCCCATATTGGACTTGGACATGCCATTGCATTGATAATACATGGCATTGCATTGCAATCTATGCTACAGGTATGAACGATACTACTGTTTGAATAGCATGGGATTATTACTTTTTAACCGTGTAGTCCACTTGTGGAACTTGCTTTTGGAAGATGTTGTGTCCTCCCCATCACTTAGATTGTTTAAATTGAAAGTTATATATGAATTAATGTAGTGAAATTATATTTGATATGTTTGTAATCCATATAGTATAAGTGCACACTTAATGGTGCCTTCTACGCATGTATTTTTGGTTGATTTTAGCAATAAAGACACATGAATGAATGTTAGGGAAAATGTATCAGATCAAGATAAGATCGGTAAGGAGAGAGAGTACAGTATAACTCGGTTAAAATCACCTCGGATATTATCACGTCTCAGTTATTGTCACAGAAAATGAAATTTCATTTCTCAGTCTCTAAGCTTTTCTCTTATTCTACTCGGTTAATATCACCTCGA
>OFHS01004667.1:0-13380 GCA_900245855.1 Calvadosia cruxmelitensis
GGCCGCGCGCTCGCCCCAATGCTTTTGCGCCCCCTGGAATATGGCGGAAAAAACCTTGAAGAGGTCTATTTTACATGTATTTCATAGTTTCATAAATAATAATTTTGCTATTGTGGCTTTCGCCTCTGTGACTTAGCGGAAATTTAGTTGACAATACAGTAATTATCTTGACAAAAAAGCCGACTAAACAGTGTTTTTTCTGTGCTGAGTGTCCTTTATTTGAAATGTTTATATGTACAGACTCCAACGCTTGCGCACCAATGAGCAAGTAATTTAATTACAGTCAAACCCGTTATTATCCCATCGGATAATATCCCGTTTAATATCCCAATTGATTGGATGCAATTTGTCATAATATCTTTGCTAATTGGCCAAGTGCAGTCTCAATGCAATTTGGGATTCATGCTAGTTGACCTCTGTCACATGGGATGACACCACAAATTTGCTTTGTTTGATGTAAAATCAACTGTATTCTTTTCTATGATAATCGATTTCAAAGATTGTTCTTGGCTGTCAAAATTGTCGATTTCAATTCAAAACACATGGCTGTAATTCCCAAATGCATCAGGACTGCCATTGTTGCTATCGCTTTAGATCCCATATTTTTGCTGAGCCAAGCCAGGGAGATATTAAATGGGTTCGACTTTAATGTGTTCAAATAATTATCCTATATACTTAATACTGTACAATGATTAATATGAAATAACATTCGTCCTGACTCCTGAAATCTTAGGGTGTCGTGTGGCTACGAAATCATCCACATGTTAAAAAATTAAATTAATTGTCTATGGAGTACATTTCTTTTTTCTTTTTTTTTTTGAATTTCAACGGTTATCTATAATTAACATTCTTACTCAGGGAAAATAACCTACAACAAATAAATGAAAATTAATACATCATAATAATAAAACTAGTTTACAATTATCTACAAATGGCCTATAACTCAAATCGTTGTAAATATTTAAAATCTCTTTTAATTTGTCCGAGCTCTGGAAGGTTCCCAAGACGGACGATTCGAATCCATGTTCTTGAACTACAGATAGAAAACACCTTTCGACAAATAGGCGCATAGTGCTGCTCCGGGTTTGAGTGATAAGGAGGTCATCCCCCTTCCTATTGATGGACTTGTTAGATAAAATTTATCGTTACGGTAAGACAAAATTGCATCAAAGAATGACAAATCAGCATTCAATACATCACGATACGATATCACCCTGCTGTTTCTTTCGCGACGCATCTCAATCGGTTGCCATGCGAGGACATTGTGGATCTTGGATTGGCCTGGTGGGCGTTGGGCTCAGATCTTATACGAAATGGCCTACGAACGCGTGTCTCTTCGATCAAACAACAGGGGTGTCGTGGGGATGGGAATTCTATTTGACAGATGACGGGAATGTCCCATAAAGACACAACATAATATTATTTATGTGTAGAAATACCATGTGTTTCAGAGATCTTAAATTAATCTACAATGATGACGATGATGGTAATTATTATTACATGTTAAATGCGAATTTGTAAATATGACGCTGACCAACGCATCAATAATTGGGCATACGATTGTTCCAGAGCACAAAATTAATGCATATGTAGGCTTGTTTTCACGGGGCATCACAGTGTACGGAAACTAACAGTTATACAGAAAACATTGAAATTATACAAAGCAATGCAGAGAAGTACGATGACAAACGGTGAGACTTGACATATCACAAGACAGCTGAGCATCCATCCACGTCAAACTGGGGGCAGGCGTAGAGTCGTAGACAATGATTTCAAATGATAATTTCTCTCTCTCATGGGTAATGGGTACGGCCCTTGGCTCTAAAGGAGCTCCTCTGCCCCTTGGAAGATTTTGTATTTAATGTTGCTAGCTGTTCACGCACCCTCCTCAATACAGCAACTTAAAAGATATCTGTATCGGTGAAATTCGAAGCTTTCCATCGTTTTGAATGCTGTAACTGCTGAGACGTCAAATGTACCATTCTGTGAGAATTTCTAAAAAATAATATTATGCATTGCGTTCTATAATTAAAGATGCGTTGAAATTTAAGGTTGTGTTTCTGGAACTTCTTACAAACGGAGATCCTTCTATATTCTTAGTTATAAATTAAGAATTATTATTATTTTACATTTATTTTCAATTAATTTATTATTTTACCTTCATTATTTTAGTTCTAAATTATTTATTCAATTTTCAACAATAAACTCAATGTCTCAAACTCTTGAACTTGTAAATACGCCTACCTGTGTAGTACAAATAGGCTTATGCATGAGAGTGTCATATTCCCATGTGGGTCACAGTGTGGACTTAAAGTAATTATGGATTTCGGTATGAAATTATAACTTACAGTAAATATAAAGAAAGCTTTAAAAAACTTAAACTTGAAACTTGCATGTTTGTATGTATGAATATATTTATGACTTTATTCTGAAAATCCACCAAGTTACAAGTAATTTTTTCATAGAGCAGATTTAAATAATATAATACAGGCAAAGAAATTAATATTCTATTATACAGCAATAAAATCGTGAAAATTATAGTACATTACTTACAATAATTATGTTTCTTATGAATTTCAAACTTTCACGGGTTCAAGTTCAAATATTATGACTACGAAGATTAAAGATTGTCTGTATCGTATTTGCTTGTGATGATTAGCTATAGATCTGCTGTCTTTCTTCACAGTCATTTCTATCCTATCCAGCTGGCGAGAAGACATGAGACGCCTGCTGAGTTATGACATGAAAAACCGGTGCAACTGAGGATATGTCTCCTTTTCACTGTTTGACTTCGGCGTCAATGTTTGGATTAGCCATTCTTATTTATCAGGATAGAAAGATAGACGACAAGAACTGTAACAGAACAACGGCTGTCAAATTAATACAAAACACGGCTTGATGGAAAACGCTCTGTTGCTTTATTCAATCTCGAATATAAAATCATCATACTATGAAATTGTTCTCAACATTCCTAGAAGTAGTTTTTTTTATTCCTCCGGTCTTTTCATTCAACATGGACAGTGAGTGTTTTTGCGGCCGAATCTCAAAGAAACGTTGTTGCCAAAGCGACCGCTTCCCAGCATGCAAGTCTTTCGCCACACCTTCTCAAAAATCGAATACACAATTTCCTTCGTGGAATCCTTCGCAACAGATCATCTCTTGAGTATCGATTGTTAAAGATTGCAAGGAAAACATTTCAGTCTCTCCAGGATGCGAAACAATGCCGCCTTTTCAAGTTTAGCGATACTGTTGGTTTTGCGATTTTGCATTATGTTATCGCAACCGCCATTTCCGTCGAGAAAAATTTGTTTTTCTGAAGTAGTTTCAAAAGTGACATTCGTCCCAGTTATTTTAATGCTATCTCGCTGTTTGTCCGAAAATTAGTGTGAAATTCCCCCCTATGTTGGAGCCTCCCAAAATTCCATGAGCTCTAGGCAGTAGGCACCGCCAAAACATATCTGAATTGGCCCTGAGTCACTTTCCAATTTAGCCAAATCATCATGGAAGTCCCAACCCCTTTGTTCAACTGGAATGAAAACGTTTTCATTTTGATACACCACTGAGATTACGAATTGCGATGGAAAGGGAAAACTTAATTGTAAATAAAAATTAATCGCGTGACGTTTGTCCAGCAGAAACAGTACACATTTTTTCGTTTATCAATTTTTTCAATTCTGTTGTACAATTGATCATAGCACTATCCCATTTTAGCAATTTAAAATTTATAAAATCCAATAATTTCTTAATTTAATTCTTCTTCTTTGACTTTTGTCGAAATGATATTATGACTGTCGGAATTCATTTTAGGGCGCTTTCACAGAGCACCGAGTCAATCAAGTGAAAGCAATGGTTATAAAATGAAAATATTTAAAAACAATAAAAGGTTATAGAAAGTTTTATCATTTATTATACCGTTAGATACCGCCTTCTAGTTTACTGAGATGTACAATCTTCTCCTCGACGCGATCTTGCTACTGGTAAACAAACCAATTGAGAGTCAGATAAATTCCAGGTTGATAACGTCTGACCGTTGACCAATTTCACGCTACCTGTTACAACATTTCAGGAAAATATTTGCTTGTGGCACATTTTATAGTGTCCAGATAGTCTTATGTGGCATGGTATAACTGCCTCGCTCTATTGACGACAGGTAAACTACCTGTGCACCTGCACGACTACCAGGGTAAGATCAAAGCTTCTATCTATCTGGTGGAATATTTGCACCGTATAACAAGCACGCTCTTGTGCAGAAAAATCACGGGTGAATTTTTATTATTTTATTTAGAGGATCTGCATTTAGCTTTAAATAAAGTAATAAAAGGCACAAGTAGTTCTGAAATGAACTGTTAGTATTATTTTTAAACAGGAGAGCAAAGAGCAATGTCTTTTTAAAATTGAGGTTGGGCATGGCAGTCCACAGAGAAAATGAAATCAGAATATTACTGAGGGAGTTTCACATTCTCCTCTCCCATAAACTCGATAATCTTTGAAAATTCTAAATCTGTTCAATTTCTAGAAAAAGGTATTGAGTATGCTTAAATAGTTTTACTGCAGTAATCAAAAGTATGAATTCTCTCAATATTTGTTGTATTTCATTTATCAGCATGTGTGTATGTGTGTCTGTCTTTAATCGGAAATCATAATCTCAAATAATTCCGTTCCGTGTTGTTCGAAATGCCAACTCTACATAGTATAATATCATTTGTTGTCCAAATGTGTCATTTTAACTATACAGCAAGAAGAATATCATGTTTATTGCACAAGAAATCGCAGTTCAGAAAACCAACCAAACATGGTAAAAAATTTCGAAATTTCTGTCAATAATAATATTTTTATATTTCTCCAGAGTCATATTATGATACAATCACATGTTTAGAAACTTCGTAAATCTTGGTTTGATAACTAGCCATGTCCTTCGATCGTTTCTTAGCAACCGGTAAAGAACATGTTATCGATTACAAAAAGATTTGTGAGTTTCATACTTTAATCAATTTCACGATTGCGTCTTTTTATCACGATCGTCAAAAACTTTCAATAGAAATAAACCACTACCAGTTTCAAAAGGATTGCCTGTTGATTACGATTGGAGGACTTGTTAATTTCAAGTGTCGTTTTCTACTCGACCCCCTGACCATAGGTTGTCAATTGCATTTGTACAATGTAAAAATCCCTTATCGATCTTACGAAATTGAGATTCCCATCGCAGTGATTCTTAGCTATTGATAAACTCAAGGTTGATTACACAAAGGCTGACACGCGGTCAAAACATCTGCAAGGTTAAGTGCGTGATATTTCCAAAACAATCGCTAGAACCCCACATCAGATAATTCAGCTTGGAATTGCCTAGCAAATAATGGCAACTTTCCCGCTCAAAACTAGCATATTTGTCGATCCATTTTCGCTTGCAGCTGCACTGAATGCGAGTTAACATTTGAAGATATTCTCTTTGCTGAGGCAAGTCTGAAACCCAGGAGTTGCAATTCGTGACATGTTTGCGATTTCGTTATTGACCTTTTCACAAAATCACTGAACTCATGCAAAACTGTCAAACAACGTCAAGGGACCGTTCGGAGAGGAAGGTGTTTTCCAACCATCAATTTCAGCATCGTGGAAATCGCTTGAGAAAAACCAGCTTATGTGTCAATGATGGTTGTTCATGACCTGTGCTGTTCACTCGTTCCTTGCTGAGCGTGCCAGTGATCAACTGGTTTTACGATTGATGGGGTGGTCTCGCGAGCTGGTGCTACGGGTCTTGATTAGACGCTCTAGGCGTGCGATTTTCGCCTCCGAAAGCCACGACATCCGGGCCAAGTAGCATCCGGGACCTGGTACGAGTTTAACGCACTGCTTTCAAAAGCGTTTCTTTGTGGTCAGACAACACTGCCGAGGACGCTGCAGCCGTCTTTCATAACTTGCAAGCTTCTCGACCGACTAACATCGTCATCTAACTGTGTGTGCTACTCTTTGACTCATTTCATCTTCGTTCAACAAAGAAACAAGGGACCAGCTACGGCGAATTTTCAGTGCTGGCGGCATCTGTCATATGAGGTTGGCTAACAAATAAGTATTAATGGTAGTTGACGAGATGTCTGCTTCTGAATACCTCAACCAACTCCTACAGGATAAAACCACTATTGCTAAGATGCCCAAGATCTTCTTGCACGCTGAAAGATTGCTTGATGAAGGTGAGTTTGTTGGCTCTTTGTCTGGTTGTTGAACCTATGTTTGCGTTGTTTGTGGTTTTGCTGTCGGTGACAACCCGGGGCTCGCTACGCTGATGATTTCGCGTGGACTCAGATTACCCTTTCGGCGTTGTTTCTCTACAGAGGAAATTGCCCCTTTCTCAAGAACGTCCTCCTTCTTTGTTATACCAGACGACTCTGCTTTTGTCGCGAGACCAGAGCTCGTGACTTACGCGAAGCACATGCTCAACCGGGGAAAAAATATTTCGCGACCGGTTGTTTGAGCGTCGAAAATAAAACCGGCCTTTGTGATATGTTTACCAGTTCTTTTCTCCCATCCGTCATTATCCAAGACTTGTCGTTTTAAACTGCAATTGCCTTTTCGATTCGCTCTAATTTGTGTCAATGACAGAGATAGTTGGCAAGCACGAAAAGCAGTGTTGAATTCCTTAGAAGATTTGCGTGTTTACACGACTGCCGCCTCTGGTGATCCCTAAAATTGGTCGACCTGTCGCTTGAAATGAATAAGAAAAAACCCATGACTCGACTAATGGGTGCTCTTTGGCAGTTCTCACGCAACTGCGACAGTTTGACAGCCTAATTTAAACATTGAGCCTTCTCAGATCACTTTGGACGTAGCAGAATTTCTCATTTTGGCTTCCTAACCCGAGTTGTTTGTTAGTTTGTACGCTTTCTTTTCAAGCAACTTCAGAAGGATCAACAAGTTTGCGCATTATTTTTTTGAACGACCAACATAGCACCAGCGAGGGTTTGGTGATTTGAGAGTTTTTTTCTAAAGTGCTAACTCGGAAAGCAAGGAAGATCAATCTTCCGTTCTGAGGCCGTCTCGCTTTTCTGAGCTTGTTCCATCCGGCTTGCCGTTCTCAAAAGTTTGATCGATAAATAATTAATTTGCAGGATCCTCGTATTGTGATGGCTTTTCTTCTTGATAAAAGCATAGGAAAATGTGTGTGCAGTTGTTTGCTAAGAGGTTCGATTTTACATTTCCCCCCACAGTTTTCATAAGTTGAGGCGACTTGATCGCACAACATAAATGCCACACAGGTGATTCTTGTCAATGGACTTCATCCAATTGTCAGAGATAGCTGTATGGAGTTCAGCGGATTCTAGAAGTTTATTCGCGGGTTTACTAAACCTGTTCTCAAGATTACAGATTACAAGTTTTAATTAAAAAGCACTTTTGTATTAAAACTTTTACATTGTCCCTTAAATATTTGAGATTTTCGTATTGCCTTATAGTGGATTTGCAAAAAGCCTGGAAGACGTATTAATTGATGAAATTTTCAACGGGATTTAAAAATTTATTTAAAAAAATATTTGTTAAAGTTTATGTAAAAAAATTTGTTAAAAATTCTCCTGACAAACTTATTGGAGTGGAATTTTACCTTTTGCTCTAAGATTTTGTTGATTGGACATGAGCCAAGTTTTCATCTTTATAAAGTTGTTTGTTATGATCAGGTGATGCAATGGGTTGTCTCTTCTCTTTGACCATCTGTTTAATAATATATTAGTAGATATTGTCATTTTGGTTTTCTACCAGCAGGACAGCATTCGAACCTGCTCAGAGTTTGACTACGTTTATTTCTTCTGTGATGTAAAGACGTGTTTTGCGTTTTTCAATTTTTGGGGGTAATTGGCACTTCGGAAAGTTCAGACCATCACATGTTGAATGACGAACTTGACAATACTCTCACTCTTCGATTCGCAGTCTAGTAAAATGGCTGTCCAAATCATCAAGGCATTTCTATTCCAATTTCTACTTACATATTACTGTCAGTGCGTTCTTTCCATGTTTAATTAAATTTTTAAATTGATTAGTCTGTGGCGCCCGCCATATTTGATTCGCCTCTAGCCACCTGTCTCAAGAGGCCCGCTTTCAAACAATACTTATATCTTATTAACTAATCACCTGTTTTGAGAGATTGGGTGGTCACTCAAGACAGGTTTTGACGATACGCATGTTTTCTGTGTTATAACGACATAGACAGGTTGACCTACCTTTAAATGTGACATTTTAACTTGATTAACATTGACTTTGACCTTTGATAGTATTATTCCTGTGCTATTTTAGTAAAATATTTCATTTCTTCTGAATTCTAGAAATCAACAGGGTTAGAAATGACTTGTTTAGCTTCACGCCATCGCCGTTCTTGTTATCATTACCCAAACCAAGTGGTCCTATTGTCAAACTGACAGACAAAGTCTATGCACCTGTCAAAGACTACCCTAAGGTAATTTTTATCGTTGGATCTCTGAACTGCAGGGGAATGCATCCATGGCACTTGCCCAAACCTTCTAAACTGTCTGCCAGTAAACATTGTATAGTAAAAAATGTCATTGTAGTTGTGGGCCCAATGCAGTTAATTAATCAATGTGTTTTGTGCAATTAGGGTTACCAGACCACTGGGGAAAAAATACGGAGCATTTTCAAAATTGGGAAGAAATGTCTAACAAAATCAACTAAATTTAGCACTGCATGTTTTTCAATTTTCATATTATGTAGATACTGAACGATTCCAGGAAATAAGCGACATCTGGTGACCTTATGTACGACTGTAATTCCATTCGTACTATTGAGGATTCACAAAAACTATTTTCGGTTACACATCAATTACAAGGCCAAACAGAAACTTGACCAGGAAATGCCAAGCTGTGGTTATACTGATCCCATAATAGTCCTGCTTTGCCATTTCACATCTGTTCAAGATCGTAAAGATGCCCTGCCCCTTCAAGCAAGCACTTGTTAATGCTCTTGCTTCTTGAACAAAACTGGACCCTAGATTTTTATTGTATTGTAATCATTAGGCAGCTAGGTCGGGAAGTGGAGGGGGGGGGGAGGGGTGGGAAGGACTTATAATTGTCTGTATACAACAAGACATGTTCTGATCTGTGCTACTGAATGATTGTTGCATACTTGGAAGTTTTGTCCTGTTGAAGTCACCATCTTTGATTTTTGCAGTTCAATTTCGTTGGAAGAGTTATCGGACCACGTGGTCTTACGCTGAGGCACGTGGAACAAGAGACTGGATGCAAGCTTCTTGTTCGCGGTAGAGGATCAATGAAAGATAAGAAAGTGGTATGTTAAATGTGATGCAGTCAAACCTGTATTAGCTGCCACCTCTATAGAGCAGCCACCTGTGTAAAGGCCACTTTTCGCAACCCCAAAACGACATTTTCTACAGAAATCAACCCGGACAAAAGGTTACCTATCTATAAAGATCATTTTCCTCAGGTCCCAAATGTGACCATTATAGACAGATTTATACCCCTCACCATGGAAACCATTTTGTAACCGGTCGATTCTATACAATTGACATTTGCTCTGCTGATGGGTTACAATTAGGATGTTTGTAGAACAATAACAAAGCATACATTACCGTGTATATACCAACCTCAGTTTTTCCCTCTTAAATCTGCGTTGTTTGCACATTTAGTGCAGATTAAAACATTGTTGTTGTATAAGTCAAGGTGGCACCTTAAGACATATAATGATGTGCTAGTGTAGGATAAGTAGTTGTAGATGTTGATCGAGTGAATAGGCAAGTAAGTGTAGTTGAGTATATAATTGTGGCAGATACGACGGAGGATAGCCAGCCCGTCCGAAGGCTCGAGAGTACAGATTGCAAGAGAACGACATTACGAAATACAAGACATTTATAGCGACTGACGGAGGGCGCTGATTGGCGGTCTGAGTTGTGACGTAAATGCTTCATGAGAGTCACACTAGTAACTCAGCTTATGCACAGTAAGATTTGCTAGATGGAATTTTAGTATAATGTCAGAAGGCAACCTGAATTGTGGAGACTAATTGCACCATGTTAAGATGTTTGTTACAAAGACAGGGTAACGAGGACTAGGTTTCACATTATTTGATTTTGATATCTAGTAGAGCAAAAGTTGATTATAAAATCTGAACTGTGTGAGGCTAATCACGAGTTTGCATCTTGTATAAACAAGTTGTTTTGAGAGGCATAAACACCTCAGTAAACTTTGGATTTCTTGAAACAGGAAGAAGAGAAAAGAGGTCAACCAAACTACGAGCACTTGGAGGAGGATTTGCATGTTTTGTTGATGGTGGAAGACACCGATGAACGGGCACGTCTCAAGATTGCCAAAGCTGTAGAAGAGGTTCAAGTGCTAATGCAGCCACCAACGGTAAGCAATTGTTCCCTTAACTACATTCATTTTACAAACATTTGAGACTTGAGTGAAAACCTTTCTAAATTCACAGGATTTCACTAATACAGAGGAATCTTAACTCTTGTCCTGCTCATAAAACTAGTTAAATGAAGACTTGAAGTCGCTTTATCGATTGCGGATTGGTTGATCTCTAGGGACTAACTATCTGATTGGTTATATGTTGCTACTTTTGACTTGTTTCGAAAACGTGTATACTTGTCAATAGCAGGACAAGGCTTAAAATGATTATAATAATGGTTTACTTTTTGTAGGACGACAGTGAAGATGAAATCAAGAAGAAACAATTACAAGATCTAGCCATTCTCAACGGCACATACCGTCCTGAAGGAACCCAGAATTTCCCTCAATCGCCTTCAAATATTGGACGATCAGGTACTTCAGATAAAGAAACATGAGCAAAATAGAAATGCAAACGATCTAATAAAGTAGTATTTGAAAGCCAAAGATCTTTGTCGTGCTGATATAGACGTACAGTGACCTGTCTATAATGGTCACCTTTGGGACCCAAGGAAAATGACCTTTATAGACAGGTGACCTTTCTGCTCAGGTTGATTTCTATAGAAAGTGTCATTTTATGGTTATAAAAAGTGGCCTTTATACACAGGTGGTTGCTCTATAGAGGTGGTCGCTAATACAGGTTGACTGTAGCACTAAGACTCAACATCATCACCAAATTTGCATACATTTGGTAAAAAAAGTCCTTGGTTTTTACAATGAAGTAAATAGTCACATTTGGATTTCAAATGGGATCCGTTGGGACCAAGTCTAACTCGGGAAGCTTAAACTTGCTTGTAAACAGTAGGGGCCTGCATTGTTTATATTACGTACTCTTTATTCACGACTGACTGGTCTGTAATTGCATCTAGTGTTCCACTCTGAATTAAAATAATAGTAAAACAACTAATGTTAGTTCCATTTATATATTTCAACTGAAGCAAGTCAAATTTACTTATTTATATATTTTATGCTTGAGCGTAATTAGCTTGTATGTAAAATGAATTTGGTTGCAAGGAGATTATATGCCAGGCTGCCAACTAGGCATCCCAAGCTCTCTCCAGCTGACACTGTCATATTTATATTTTGTTGTGTCTTACTACTTTGCATGGTTAAGTTGTTGAGGGTACCAAGGAAGACAAGCCATTGACTTGTTAAGTTACCTCGTTAAGCAAATTGACATTTACAGTGAAACCTGTCTATATAACGGTCACCTCTTGGACCTGAGAAAAATGACCTTTATAGACAAGTGGCCATTCTGCCCAGGTCGACTTCTATAGAAGTGTCATTTTGGGGTTATGAAGAGTGGCCTTTATACACAGGTGACTGCACTATAGAGATGACCGCTAATACTGGTTTATAATCAATGATGTCTTTTTGTTCTTATTAGTACATCAAAATGGGATATTGAGTAGTCCAATTCCGCCACCCTTGCTCGCAAGCTATTCCATGAGAACGCCAGGTGAGGGGGAGTTTCTAGCGTATCGCCTATGTGACCTCCAACTGATGCCATTGATTCAAAGCCCCAACTGAAGTTTGCTGCAAAGAAAAAATGCGATGACATCAATTGCCATTCACTTACATGCACAGATGCTTCTTCCATTTCATATGTTCCTTTGATTCAATTGTTCACGTTTCTCAACGTTTAGCTGTTTGATAGTTATTTTCTACAAATGTATAGATCCATATGTAAATAGTCGTCAGTAGAAGCATCTTATATGCACGGGTGTGGCTATTGTGATTGACAATTGACTGATGCGACCTCTGACATATATATTGTGAATGAATTACACCAAGAAAATGGTTTACTCTACGAATAGAAACTTCGTAGCTGGCAGTGGTGATGTTTACTCCATGGGGATAACGAGACTCAAAACGGATGTTTTTATGCGGCAGATACACAATTAATGATATGGAATAATCTTGTAAATGAATGTAATGAGCAAATGTGCAGAAACTAAAGGTAAGCGCTTAGAAAACGTTCTTCTGCATAGTAGATCCGGATTGAAGTTTTGTCTGCTTGTTCACGAAATATAAATTTACGTTTATGGTCGGTGATATATCGCAACCTGAACATAATAGCAAAGAAAAAGTGACAATTGCACCTTGAATTTCTAAATCTGACTAAGCTGAATCAGTTTTCCGTCTCACCGTGGCTTTCTCAACTAGTGTTGAAAATGAAACATGGCCTCGCTGACAGCTCCATTAAAGATGTCAGTTAGTCATCTTGTCTCTTAATGTAAATGACTCATGCAAAGAGCAAACAAATGGTCACAATGTCATAATAGTATTGAAAATATAATCAGTCAATACAAAGAAAAGTGAAATGTAATGCCAGCCTACGTTAAATTTACATTTACTTTAAAATATACATTACGAAATGTCCCTAGCCTAAAATTTAGCTAATATTTAAGCAGAGCACTTCCTAATGGTCATATGGGAGCTATTAGCCCTTCATTGTAGTCATAGGCAGGTCTATATCTTGATAGCATTACTATGCATAACAGCAAATTACTTTAAATATCCAAATTAAGAGACATAATTATGCTTAATTTAGATAATTATGTCTTAATTATAATGACCAGCCTATCAGTTTAGAGAGTTTGTACTGTACTCATTAATTCGGTACATAGCAAATTGTTTGCAGATAAACGGGTTTTTCGCTTATCCGATTTGCGCTTAAATGGGCTATACTGTATGACTATTTACAGTAACCCTAAACTAATAATAATAATAGCAATAACAATAACTCGATAAGAGTATATCTACAATCGAAATAAGACCTAAACTAAACTTAAAACCTATACATATCTATGCAATATATCTATATATATAATTAGTAAGTAAATAAATCAATAATGATTTTCCACACATTTGTAGATAGTGCTCAATGCAGCAAGGCAGAGCTATTTACTATGATGAGCAAGGCAGAGCTATATATATATATAATTAGTAGATTATTTGCTCAAGGAAGAGGCAATTG